>JAPYYM010002658.1:0-12020 GCA_028534135.1 Potos flavus
TTGATAGACATCTAGGTTCTTTCCATAGTTTGGTTATTGTGGACATTGCTGCTATAAACATTCAGGTGCATGTGCCCCTTTGGATCACTACATTTGTATCTTTAGGGTAAATACCCAGTAGTGCAATTGGTGGGTCGTAGGGTAGCTCTATTTTCCACTTTTTGAGGAACCTCCATACTGTTTTCTAGAGTGGCTGCACCAGCTTGCATTCCCACCAACAGTGTAGGAGGTTCCCCTTTCTCTGCATCCTTGCCAACATCTGTCATTTCCTGACTTGTTAATTTTAGCCATTCTGACTAGTGTGAGGTGGTATCTCACTGTAGTTTTGGTTTGTATTTCCCTGATGCCGAGTGATGTTGAGCACTTTTTCATGTGTCTGTTGGCCATTTGGATGTCTTCTTTGCAGAAATGTCTGTTCATGTCTTCTGCCTGAAAAAGGACAATATTTTAATCAATATTTTATATCAGGGATTGAAAAACTTTTTCTGTAAAGGGCCAGATAATAAACATTTTAGGCTTCCTGGACCTTATGCTCTCTATTATAACTACGCCACTCTGCTGTTGTAATGCCAAAGCAATCGTTAATACTACTTAAATGAATGAGCATGGCCATGTTTCAATAAAATTTTATTTATGGACACTGAAATTTGGATTTCGTATAATTTATACATGCACAGAATATTAATCTTTGGACTGTTTTCATTCATTAAAAATTATTTTAAAATTATTAACTTGAGAGCTATAAAAAAACAGGTGACCAAGGGGAATTTGCCTAAGACCACAAAGAACTGACATTTTAGACATTGATTCACTGAATGCAGAGGTAGAATGGCTTCTAGTCACCCACTACTCTTGGATTTGGAGGTCTGGATAAGTGTACAGTGCTTTGAGATAATCGAAGTCATGCCTTGATTTTGTGTGAACAAAGAAGAAATTAGTAGGGAGCCCTTAGATGTCAGCATATGGAGGTCTCTGCTGGCCAATTCCAACACATAGCTGCTCACCTACACTGCATCGTTGTTGAAATTTGAAAAAGCCATCCTCTCTGAGTAGACAGAATAGAAAAAGGTACCATTCCTGGACAAAGAAAGTAGAAAAGGAATCTCCTGTAGACTAATAAAAATAGAAAAGGACTCTGGGTAGGTCCACTGTGCCCCTTAAAAGTAAGTGCCTTTCATGCCTGGATCACAATATTTGACAAAGAAGGAAAAGGCAAGATTTCAGCTCCCTCTTGCCCTTTTCCATCAACTCAGGAGCTCTCTGACACTCTTACAAACTTTGTTCTCTCAAGTTGATTTGTTCAATTTCTTTAGAAAATAATTTTATTGCCTATAGTGAAAGTACCTTCTTGCAATTTGGGGGGCTTTAGGGTAGGGGATTGGAATGGAGGGGATCTACTGTTGCATAAAAAGACTTTCAAATAATACCTGTTTCTAATAAACCACAACTTATTCTAAGCCTTCATTGAAACTGAAATATTTGAAGTTCTCTATGGAAGACAGACCACCTACCGAGCTGGAAGCTCTTCCTTCTGTTGCTCTGTCAAGCTTTATGAGAATCAGCAGTCTCAGGGCTCTGCCCGCTGTTCTTTCCCATCAATCTGTTTAGATCTCTCATTGATTGGCAGCTTCCCTCATTTTCATCTTACTTCTAGAAAGAGAAGCTTCTTTTCTTCTTTTCTTTTCATTTTAGAGAGAGAGAGAAAGGAAAGATAAACCCATGGCTTGGGTTTCTTATCTTCAACAGTGGAATGAAAAAAAAAATTTTTTTTGAAGTTATCAAACTGATTACAATGAAGGCAGGTTGGGCCACTTTGAGAAACATTGCCTAAGTAGATATGGACCCTGTCTATCTTTCTTTGCTCCTTTCTCACCCATAGCATAGGTTTAGAATTCTGTTTAGAAATCAGGCTGTCAGCTTCACCATTCATTAGCTGTGAGAGATTGCAACTATTCAGAGTAATTTATCTTATTTAATCCTCACAAATGAAGTAGATAGTATTTATGATTTTCCCCATTCACAGATGAGGAAATTAAAGTTTGACAAGTTTGGCATATTTAAATAAGACACTCATGGTTAGTGCAGCATATTATGATCAATATGCCATCATTACACTATGGTGAGTTTATCTCATTTTGTTAGGAGCGTCAAGTAGGAAATAAAGACAGAATATCTGGTACATGGTACTCAATAAATAAATATTAGCCATTTTTTTATTAGTCTTAAACCTAAAACATGAAACTTGTACACAGCCTTAACTGTTGCCTTTCCCCCACTTATTCTTCCACCTTCTGGCTGCTTGACGAAACACAACACCTGCTCCAAGACCATTTCTTCCATAAAGATTGTTCTATATAATCTGAGTTTTATATTTTTTAATTCTCATGATATTTCCTTTAATCCAGAGTACTGTTCATTGTTACCTTTTAAAAATGTGTTTTAGTTTTATTAACACTCTCTTTTAATGTAGAGTCATATATTAAATTCCTGGTGTTCTTTTAAGAGCATACAGAAGAGGACTGGGCAGAGATTAAGCATTCAAATATTTATTGATGGAAGATTTGATTCCATACCACTGTATGAGGCTCCCAAATTTAGTTCTATAGGTGGTCTAGAGAACAGATGCATATGTGTCATGTGGCATTAGTCTTCCGAGTGTTTTAATAAGAACCTGAAAAAACATTATATAAACATATATAATATAAATGTATAAGTATATATACAAACTGATATCTATAAAAAAGCATTAAGAATTGAGCTTTACAGTTACCATTCCCTTTTACTCATTCTTCACTTTCCTGCTCCATTTTCTTTATATTATGGGAAGAGATTAAACTTGATACTTTTCTACCACTTATCCTCTTTTTTACCCATAGGGACAACTTTGACAGTTAGCTTTACTTTCCCATCCTCACCAAAGAAGAAAATTAGTAGGTAGGAAACAATGCATGATTTAAATCTTTGTTGAAAGCAATGTAAGTGAAAGTTTGGTTGATGGACATTTGGGCTGTTTCCATAATTTGGCTATTGTAGGTAATGCTGCTATAAACATTGGGGTGCATGCATCCCTTTGAATTAGTATTTTTGTATTCTTTGGGTAAATGTCTAGTAGTGTAATTGCTGGATCATAGGGTAGTTCTATTTTTAACTTTTTGAGAAAACTCCATACAGTTTTCCAGAGTGGCTGCACCAGTTCTCATTCCCACCTACCAGTGTAAGGGGGTTCCCCTTTCTCCTCACCCTCACTAACACCTGTTGTTTCTTGTATTGTTGATTTTAGCCATTCTGACAGGTGTGAGGTGATATGTCATTGTAGTTTTGATTTGCATTTCCCTGATGATGAGTGATGTTGAGCATCTTTTCTTGTATCTGCTGGGTAGCTGTATGTCTTCTTTAGAAAATGTCTATTTGTGTCTTCTGCCCATTTTTAAATTGGATTATTTGTTTTTAGGGTGTTGAGTTTTATAGGTTCTTTATATATTTTGGATACTGACCCTTTATCAGAAAAATCATTGGCAAATATCTTCTCCCATTCCATAGGTTGCCTTTTAGTTTTGTTGATTGTTTCCCTTGCTGTGAAGAAGATTTTTATTTTGATGAAGTCCCAATAGTTGTTTTGCTTATTTGTTTTTGTTTTGTTTTGTTTTTTGCTTGTCTTTCCTTTTCCTCAGGAGACATATCTAGCAAGAAGTTGCATGGATAATGAAGATGTGGTTGGTGTATATATACAATGGAATATTACTTAGCCATAAAAAGAATGAAGTTTTTCCAATTGCAATGATGTGGATGGAGCTAGAGAGTATTATGCTAAGTGAAAGAAGTCAGTCAGAGGAAGGCAAATGCTCATATGATTTCACTCATGTGGAATTTAAGAAACAAAACAAATAATTAAAGGGGAAAAGAGAGAAAGAGAGAGAGAGAGGCAAATTAAGAAACAGGCTCTTAACAATAGAGAACAAACTGATGGTTACCAGAGGGAAGGTGGGTGGGGAGATGGTTAAAACAGGTGATAGAGATGAAGGAGTGCACTTGTTGTGATGAGCACCATGTGTTGTATGTAAATGTTGGATCACTAAATTGTACACCTGAAACTAATATTTCACTGTATGTTAACTAACTGAAATTTAAATAAAAATTTAAAATATAAAGGAAAGTTTGGTAAGGGACAATAATACTGAACACTCAAAAACTAAATATGAACAGAGAGAACATTAATGCTGATTAGCAGAATTCTTTGAATGCTTAATGTTTACATAAAGATCCAAGTCAATTTCCCTTATTCAGCAGAACCAAATTCATCTAAATTCTCACCTTAATTAATGGGGCTCCCTAGAAGAAACCAGAAAGAATGAATGGTAATTAAATGCTAATTTTGCACAGTTAAAATTACTGCAAATTACATGCAAATTGGAAAACATAATCAGTAAAGGATCTTTCTCTATGAAATTCCTGGTGCTATTATCTGAATTTATTTTATGTTATATTCAGGGAGAATAGTCAGGACTCTGGATAGAGAGCAGCCTGTCATTTCAGGGACTTGCAGTTCACTGTTGTCAGAGCCAGTAGTAGCCTTGGTTGATAAAGACTTGAATTAACAGTAGCACTGAGAAAAGAGAGAAATAGTTGGAAAGACGTTTAGGGGCGAATTATAACGTTTACTGGTCAAATGAACAAAAGCAAAGTCTTCTCTAAAAGAGGTCATGTAATGCGGGCTCTGTAGGTGGAAACAGGTCACTTTAATGTAAACAATTTTAAAAAGCAGTAATTACCACCAGAGAGAGAGAATTGAGCCTTGTAAAAGTGATGCAAATTTTGTATTTAAAAATTTCATATAATGTCTTTGCAACTTCCATGCTGATGTAGCCAGTGTTAGTAATTATGAGGCTTTTCTAGACACGTGAGTCTTCATTTCATCAAATATAGTTCTCTCTTGTTGTTTACTGTTTTCCTTAGAGATGATGAAGTAGCAAGTACTGAGGAATAATTGGGTGATAGTTACTCTCCGTTTGTCCTTCCAGATCAGCACTTGACCCTTCTCACCCTGTCTGGGTGCCAGGATTCTGACTTTTGTAGACTCTGTCACAAGGGCTCCCTTGTTTTCTCTTCAGTCGATGGAGGCGCCAGTGGGAGATTGGTGGGTGGGAGGAGCGTGAAGTCAGAGTATGTATTTTCCCCTCCCATTTGTTGGGCTATGGTTTGGCAGTGGCTGTTCTGCTTTACCTAGAGCCACAGCTCTTCCTGTGGCTGACTCTCTCCCATCAGTACAGATTTTGATGGTGTCCCATGAGAGCAACATCTGTTTGCCTCTCAAGAGTAAGGGTGGCAACAGCTTCTGGCTGTTGGAGTTCCTAATGATTCTGCTTCTCCTTTGCTGGTTGGTTCCTGTAAACCTCTCCACAATTCTGTAAACAGTCCATTCCTTAAACTGTCTCAGTTATTACTTCCATGTGCACAGCAAGAGTAATGATTAATAAAGTGATTCATTTTTTGAGGCATTATTTAATCATCAATTTTTTTAGCCAATTTTTTGTTAAGTCTAAAGGTATTGGCTCTTTTTTGCGGGGAGAGTTCACTCCATTTTCTTCCTCTGAAATATTTCTCTACCCCACTCTTCACCCCCAGTCAGGGCTTCCGGACCAAATATTATTACATTTATGCTCCTGCAGCCCTTTCTATATACTTTATGCTGGCATTTATTGGTTCCGATTGTAATTAATCATTTATGTGCCTCTTCTTCTTAAAATGTCCCCTGCTTTATTTAGCATTGTAATTTCAGACTTTGAATGGTGACTAAGAAAACTGGAATGCAATAATGGTTAGTTAATGAGTTAATATCTGAGGATGAGTTCCCTAAGAGAAGACATAGCTCTGTGGCTCTACTGTGCTTTATATTTTTTCTTCCAATTTTTTATTTCAATTCTAGTTAGTTATCATATAGTATAATATTGGTTTCAGGAATAGAATTTAGTGATTCATCACTTACATATAACACCCAGCGTTCATCATAACAAGTGCCCTCCTTAATACCCATCACCCGTTTAGCTTATCCCCACCACCTCCCTCCATCAACCATTAGTTTGTTCTCTGTCATTAAGAGTCTTTTATAGTTTGCTTCCCTCTCTCTCTCTTTTTTTCCCCCTTCCCATAGATCTAACAATTTTAACGGTGTTTTGGAATAGATGGATCATCTCATGATCACATAACATAGTGGTTATGAACATGGTCTTTTTGGCCAAACTATCTTCTTTAGCTCTGGTCTCTACCATTTGCACCAGTAAGTGAGCTTGAAGATAACCTCTCAGTGTCACAGTTTCTTTATGCATAAAACAGTGATAATAGCAATACTTATTTAATAAGATTGTTGTATGGATTAGAAGAGTTAAAATATGTGAAGTGCTTAGGACTGTATCTGGGAAAATAAGCTTACATAAATATTTTTGAGGTATTTTCTATTTTTATGGATTTTATATAATATGTGACCAAGGAACAGAGTTAAAATATCAAATTTATGGTACGCAAAGAGGATATTTCAGAACTAATTGCAAACTGGACATAAATACATTATCAGATTCTTAGTTCCTCCATTAAGAACCTTAAAAACACATAAAATTGATAATGTGGAATTGTTGGTCAAAAACTTAGTCTATTGTTAGGTTCTTAGAATCCAGCAGAAAAATTTATCTTTTTCTTGGGCAGTGGTCACGAGCCACAAAGTAATAGTCTTTTAAAATGACTTCTATAGACATTCAATTTCAGGTAGTCCTGTGTTACAGTTATCAGTGGAGGTTTTATATGATAGTCTTCCTTTTCTCTGAGTATTTGGGAGACATCACACTTTGGTTTCCTGAGTGTGGATGATATTCACTAATTTTCTGAGGACTTTTGAAAAACTAAAATAGGAATATGGACAAGGCTTCTGGATGCCAAATTCTTCAACTATAATCATATTCTAACAATTTCTATCATTAATAGTTAATAGCATAAGTTCTGAAGTCAGACATTTGGGGTTTAAATTTGCTCCACTTACTAGCTATATGACCTTGGGCTGATTATGTAAATTCTGTTTTAATTCCTTTATGTGTAAAGTGGAAATAATAATGGTATCTACTTCGTAGGGTTCTTATAGCAATTAAGTGATGCAATCATATAGAGGTCTTAGAAAAGGGCCTGGAACAAATTAAGTGCTTAAATTGTTAAATATTATTGTTTTGTTTCAAAATAGATTTTAAGATGGTTTCACACAAATTGTTGACTTGAAAGAGTAGGTAGAGACAACTTATCAATGAAAGATAAATTTAGTCATTTATTTTTGGGATGGTGTTTAAAAGTAATATGTATTTTATCTTTTTTTTTTTAAGATTTTATTTATTTATTTGACA
Organism: Potos flavus; assembly: GCA_028534135.1. Taxonomy (NCBI): domain Eukaryota; kingdom Metazoa; phylum Chordata; class Mammalia; order Carnivora; family Procyonidae; genus Potos; species Potos flavus. Next base: position 7,380 of record JAPYYM010002658.1, read on the forward strand.
GAGAGAGACACAGCGAGAGAGGGAGTACAAGCAGGGGGAGTGGGAGAGGAAGAAGCGAACTCCCCACTGAGCAAGGAGCCTCATGTGGAACTTGATCCCGGGATGCTGGGATCATGACCTGAGCCAAAGGCAGCCACTTAACTGACTGAGCCACCCAGGTGTCCCAGTAATATGTATTTTAAACAAAAACTAGAGGGTTACTTTATCTTTCCTTTCACGGTGACTGTAAATGTGATTTAGCTCTACCTCATGGATCAAAATTCTCCCTAACAATACCTAAAGGAGTTATTTTAACTCTGGGCATTAAGATTACAAAAAGATTAATAGCTATGAAATCAGTTCTCTCGAGGAAATTCTCCATATTTAGTTCTTTGATGGCAGTACAAATTTCCATTTGTAACTTAGGTTGCAGATTATATGTATACATACACGTAAAGCCTAGCCAGGAGTGCCTCAGGTAACGTTATCAATCCAGTTCCTCCTCCTCTTTCATTGAACTATTCCTACCCTGTCCTGTAATCTACCATGTTGACATGGTGACCTCATTTGGTCACAGTTATTTCTTGATTTCAGTGTTAGAGCTGATAGACTTAGTGTAGAGTTTTCTGAGACTGTTCAAATTTCAGTCTACACTGTAGAACGTTGGACTTAATGGTGCTTTGCAATTCCACTGTTTGTGATTGTTACTCTGCAAAACTCAGCCATTTACTAACCTGATACCCTTAGGCAAGTGTGTCTCCATCCCCTACCTCCAAAATGAAGTTAATAATAGTACTTAGCTTATAAGGATTGAAAAAAATTAACATTTGTAAAACCTATAGAACATGACTTAGCACATAGTAAGCGTTATATCAATATTTGTACAATAAAACAAAGATATATAAGACATAGGAGAAGCCCTAAAATATTTGATGCTAGGGAAGTGACAGTGAATCTTCCAATTTTGGAGGTGATTTAGGTTCTTTCAGTTTGTAAGGTTCCAAACTAAAGTCCTACCCTATGCTACAGGAGGATTTACACTGGGTGACTAAAGGGGCATAAAAGTGATCTTAACATATGTAGGAAAGTGGATTCTGAGCTTCTGGTATAGATGAAGGAAACGTTTTAGAAGGGATGCAGGCTGCCTTAAAGAAAGTGGCCCTATGTGCTTTCAGGGCCAAAAAGTTAACATGATGCCAGGGATTATTAGAAAGAGATTAGAAACAAAACAAAAAACCTGGGAACGTGTTCCAGAAATGAATTGGGAGATTCATGTTGGTCTATGTTCTTTTGTAATGATTTTGGGGCAAACTATTTAAGGTCACTGAGTCTTGGTTGCTTCGCTTGCGAAATATGTGCTTTTTAGTACATGTTTACATCATGAGATTGTTATGAGGACTACATGACTGTGGGTGTTCAGGTACTGTTGTCACTATAAAATAAACTGACATAATGTCATTAGTATTCTTATTGTTAATAAAATCCTGATATTACCATTTTATCGAACAATGATGATTCATTTCCTATAATTCTTAGTATACTTTGACAACCCTAGAGAAAAAAATGAAACCAAACTCAAGAAGATATTAAATATTAGGGAAAGACCCTTCCTCCTTCTACTACTTCTATTACTAGCTCCTGAAAAAAAAAAAAAAGAAGAAAAAAAATTTCAAATCAAACATGTAAATTTACCTTATGGAGACTAAAACATAAGGAAAAATTTAGAGAATACAAGAATTCAGAGATACAAAAAAAAAAAAGAATTCAGAGATACAAACTTGTAATCTTTCCTATAACTACAGTAATAAGTTGTGATGAATTTTTTTAAACTTCTAAATATATAAATCTTTTCCTACTCTATATTACAGCTTAGGTTGTTGAAGTCTATAGTTTGCCTAACTTGATGTGACGTGAGCATTTCTTTTTATTTATACTAAAAGCAAACTTTCAATAGTCTATCGGTTATTTTTAAAATCCTAGATTTGAAAAAAAAATTAAATCCCACATCCCTCTTCATTTTTGTGTTTTACCAATTTCTGTTGCTAAAGAAGTAGAACAATTTATTGGATTTGATTATAGGAAAGATGATTCTTATGCAAAATTTTGGAGAGGAAAGATAAGACAGAGCTTGTCAAAGAGAAAGGGAAAACATTTCTTCCTTAAAAAATAGGTTCTTGGTAAACACTCTACTCTCCTAGAGGCTCCATGGAGTGCGTCCATGGCTGGGCACTGTTCTAACAGTTTCAAATATTTACTCACTAAATTCTCCTAACAGTCTCGTGAAGTAGGTCTGTCATCATACCCATTTTACATATGAAGAATCCAAGGTAGAGAGAGGATGAAGAATTTGTCCAAGATTAATAAATTGTGGAGGTGGCAATACAGGGAACACAACAAACTAGACTATTACAGGAAGTGAGGTCAATTTAAAAATGAAATTCTCAGGGCGCCTGGGTGGTTCAGGTGGTTAAGCATTTGCCTTCAGCTCAGGGCATGATCTCCAGGTTCTGTGATCGAGCCTCACATTGAGCTCCCTGCTCAGTGGGAAGTCTGCTTCTCCCCCTCCCTCTGCCTCTCCTCCTGCTCATGTTCCCTCTTCCTCTCTTTCTCTGTATCTCTCTGTCTCAAATGAATAAAAAAAAAGTCTTAAAAAAAATAAAAAGGAAATTCTCTTCAACTATACCACAACCTTAAAAAATATGAAAAACAATTTCATATGTATGTTCTGTTTTAAAGGGAAATATATATGGAGCAAGATATTATGACTTCAGTGTAATAGATGAAGAAACTGAAGCTTATCTGAAATTAAAAAGTCCTTGGTTATGAGATAGAAAGCATAAATGAGATTATTTAACTGGAACTATGGAAAACTGCACTTCGTTACGAAGTTACAGAGTAAAGAACTAAAAACAAACTTGTTTAGCTTTCCCATCTTCTAGCTCAATGTTTCTCCAACTGAGTTTCATAGATGTCTGGATGTTGGTAACATTTCTGAAATCTCCCAAGTTATCTGCCCTCACTCTTAGAATTGTTTTCTGTTTGATGATAGTAAGAAAATATTAGTGTAAACATACTATATTATATATCAAAATATTATAATCAAATAATGCTGGTGATTTCAGTGTTTGTGATTGCTGTTATTTTTATGATTGCCATAAGTACCATATATTACTAATCTAATTGTTGTGTACTGATTAGAAAAAAAATTGTGAACCTAATACCAAACTGATTCCATAAAAAACAGAAATGATGTCATCCTGCATTAGATAAACAAGTAGTTCAGCAAAGAAAATGGTGGAAGATTTGAACCAATACAAAGAACATGGTAGTGCAGGCCTGCTGAACTCAGGGAAAAAATGCAATAGAAACCAGGACCTTTTTCATTTTAGGCATGGTGACTTAATTACAGTAGAGCAACTCAATTCTTCCCAAGGATTGGTGTAACCATAGGGAACAAGTATATGGTCTACGGAACCAGACAGCCTGGCTTAGCTTAGCTGTGCAATCTACTGGAAGCATAATTTTGGGAAATTTTAGTTAACTTCTCTGTGTCTCAGTTTTATTATCCTGAGAATGGGAGTTGTAATTGTCCTACTTCACGTAGTTGATGTAAAGCTTATATTAATGTATGTGAAGTACATTGAACAATTTCCAGCACATAGTAAACTTAAGTTAAAAATGTAATTATTATAAGTAAATTCCACAAATTTTTAAAACTATTTTATTGAGGGATAATTGACATCAAATAAAATGCACACACTTAAACAATTTTACAGGTTTAACATGAATACAACCTTGGAACCATCAGCAAAACCAGGATATGAACATATTTACTTATTACCCCGAACAGTTTCCTCATGAACTTTCGTAATACACTCCTCTCCTCCCTACCACCCCAGTCCCCGACAACCACTACTCTGCGTTCAGTCTACAGATTAGTTTGTATTTTCTAGGATGTTTAATAAATGGAATGATAGAGTATGTACTCTTTTAGCCTGGCTTCTTTCACTCAGAATAATTATTTTGGATCATCTATGTTGTATTTATCAATACTTTATTCTGTTTTACTTTCAAGTAGTTTTCAATTGAATAGATACAACACAATTTATTTATTGATTTACCTGTTGATAAACATATAGATTGCCTGTAGTTTGGTTATTAAAAATAAAGCAGCTATGAACACTTGTATATAAATTTTTGTATGGATACATGCATTCATTTTTCTTAGGTGCAATAGAGGGATCATACAATAGATGTATGTTTTATATTTCACAAAAGTACCAAACTACTTTTCAAAGTCATTGTATCATTTCACTTTCCCACTAGCAGTATACGAAAGTTTCAGTTCCTCCACATCCTGCCAACCTTTGATATGGCCACTTACTTTTATTTTAGCCATACTAATATTTGTGTGATAATAACTTACTGTGGTTTTAATTTATAGCTCCCTAATGATGAATGATGTTGACCATTTTTTTCATGTACTTAATTGTCTATATATCGTCTTTGTTGAAGTGTCTTTAAAATCTTGAATTTCTATTCAGATTTTGTAGCTTTATTTTGATGTTTGAAAGTTTTAAAAATACATTTTGGATACAATTCACTCATCAGAAATGTGATTTGCAAATTTTTTTTAGACCGTGTTTTTATTTTTACTCTCAA
>JAPYYM010002659.1:0-12019 GCA_028534135.1 Potos flavus
GCTAAAATCCTTTACAATTCTAAAATTTTGTGCTCTAAAAATAATTGAAGTGGCTTTCAAACATATAAGAAGATACTCATTCATAATAGAATACATATTGAGACTATAGGCAAGATAATATTTCTTATCTACTTTATTGGCAAAGCTCAAAAAATTGTTAACATTGTACTGGAAAATGTATGAGAATGTTCTTGCTACGTTCGTTCAAGAATAATAGCATGGGGATGCCTGGGTGGCTCAGTCAGTTAAGGGTCCGACTCTTGATTTCAGCTCAGGTCATGATCTTGGGGTTGTGAGATGAGCCCTGAGTCAGGCTCTACGCTGGGCTGGAACCTGCTTAAGATTCTCTCTTTCCCTCTCCCTCTGCCCCTCTGCTCCTTGCTCGCACGCACACAAGCTTGCTCTCTCTCTCTCTCAAAAAAAAAAAAAGGAAAATAATAAAATGTACATAAACATATATGAGTGCATGCCTGCATGTAAACTATAATTTGGAAAATTTGAATACTGACTGGATATTTTATGACATTAAGTAATTATGATGATTATGTTAACCACAATAAGTATTATGGTTATGTTAATAAGAGTCTTTAACTTTGAAAAATACATACAGAAATACTTATGGATGAAGTGATATGATTATCTGGGATTTTCTTAAAATATCTTGAGTCAGAAGTATATGGGAATAAATATGAAACAAGATTGACCATTAGTGATAGGGGTTAAGTGTACAAGTCCCTGCACTTTCATGTATGTTTAAAATTTTCCACAATAAAAAGCTTTAAAAAAAAATAGCAGCATGTAATCATTTCCTGTGTAATGTGGAATGTCTCCAAATGCAGTCCTCTGATTTGTTTCCAAGGTCTGTAGGTGACTTGGTTGAGGTTCCCCAAACAGGATGTTAATTTTCACTCTTCACAGTTGGAGAAAAGTAATCCTATCTCATGATTTAGTAGGCCAAAGAGCTTCCTACCATCTCCCACTACCCTTCTTTTATAAAATAAGGATTAACTTGATTTCTTTGTGTGTGGGGGGAAGTATGAGAAAATAGGAACTCCCCATAGCTTGCTGAAGGGAATGTAAATTGAGGTCGTTACATATTTTCACATGAGAGAACTGGAAAGTATACAAGGTTGTTCTTTGCAGCCTTGAGTGAATTAGTAAAAGACAGAACTCAAAGTAAATAACCAGCAACAGCAATTTACTATTAAGTAAATTGTGGTACACCCACATAATTGGATACTATATGGTCACTAAACACACACATACCCACACACACAAACAAAACAACAACATGAAAAAGCTCTTTAAGTATTAAAATGGAATGTCTCCCACAATAAACATTAAATGAAAACATAATAGTAAGCTATTGTTTGTATAAAAAAAGGAAAAAATACATGTTTGTCTATATACATATGTTATCTACCTCTGAAAGTTTTCATAAAGCATGAATAACACTTGCCTCCATGGAAGGTTTGAATTGTGGAGTTAGGAGACAGTTGAGAAAGGGCTTTTCACTTGTACCTTTTTCTACCTTTCAAATTAGAAACCACATGAATGAAAATACTAGCTACTGAAAAAATATATTTTAAAAAACAAATGAAAATCACCAAGGGTCTAATTCATCTATTATATTAAAGTTAAAATAATTCAATTTCGGTTTTAAGTATCTACACATTGATACAAATTCTTACACTAGGAACAAATGGACAAACCTGAAATATAGCACATCATGGTGGGGCTGAGATACCTGGTCTTCGTTTATTTCAAGTGATGGGACTTCTTTTATCGTAAGGCCATCTGAATTTTTAGTAGTCTCATCTTTATTTAAGACATGTTCTACAAAGAAAACACCACATATAAATTTCAAAGAAGCATTTTTAAAATGACATTCCCTACAAAAGACAAATTTTAAAAATCCTTCCATTCTTTTGTTGAATTTTAACATTTTATTTCTGCTTCAATGATTTCATTTACCACATCTCCTCTAAAATGTCTCGATAATTTCATCTCTTCAAATTTACGTTTATTTCCTCCCTTTTTTCAGTCTGCATTCCTCATTCTAACTCTCTGTCCAGATGTCTTTGCCCATGTTTCCCCTCTCTTCTAACCTTGTGGGGTTCTAAACAAATTTCTGATAAATCACAATCCAGAAGGCAAGTAAACATTTAATTAAAGTACCATACCTTTATTCCAAACTGTTAGAGAACCCAAAGGACATTGTAGTTTATCTGAATCTTGATGTACTGTCTTCCCAGAGTAAGTTTTACATTTTTGAGCCAAAATTTCTTTTGTCACTTCTTGAGTCTTATCACTAAAAACAATAGCAAAAATATAGTTCATGAAGCATGAATCCTATACATCTAACTGAAGGATTTCAAAATTACATTGCTTTTTAAAAACCAGAGATAAAAACAAAACAAAACAAAACCAGAGGGGTGCCTGGGTGGCTCAGTGGGTTAAAGCCTCTGCCTTCGGCTCGGGTCATGATCTCAGGGTCCTGGGATCGAGCCCCGCATCAGGCTCTCTGCTCAGCAGGGAGCCTGCTTCCCCCCTCTCTCTCTCTGCCTGCCTCTCTGCCTACTTGTGATCTCTCTCTCTCTCTCTGTCAAATAAATAAGTAAAATATTAAAAAAAAACTCAGAGATAAAAATAGAAATGTATAATTTTTTTTAAGTTTGTTTATTTAATCTCTACACTCAACTTGGAGCTTGAACTCATGACCCCAAGATCAAGAGTTGCAGGCTCTTCTGACTGAGCCAGCCGGGTGCCCCAGAAATATGTTCATTTTAAAAACAATATATCTAGGGGTGCCTGAGTGGCTCAGTGGGTTAAGCCTCTGCCTTCGGCTCAGGTCGTGGTCTCGGGGTTCTGGGATCGAGCCCCACGTCGGACTCTCTGCTCGACAGGGAGCCTGCTGCCCCCTCCCCCCTCCCCACCCCCCGCCCTCTGCCTGCCTCTCTGCCTACTTGTGATCTCTGTCAAATAAATAAATAAAATCTTTAAAAAACAAACAAACAACATATCTATTCTGGAGCCGAAAAATTTAAACACCTATATAGTGGGGATGTCCATCTTTACTAATTGTAATGAGATCTAAAGATTTTAAAGATCTCTTAATGGAACAAACACTTAATAGTATTGTTGCTGCTGAGCAGTTTCTAGTAAATTTGCCAACAGCCAGTCTGCAAAACAATCTTGCCTTTTAAAGATTCCAAATGATCCCACCATAAGTCCCACCCCACCCCCCCTTTGCAAGTTAATCATTTTTGCCTTTAGAGGTAATTTTTCTAAAGTAATACTCGGCAAAAAACACAAACAAACAAACAAAGCCTATGTCTGAGCTATAGTATTATAGCAATTACTTCTTTCTAAAACTTTATTTCTAAGTGTTAAAATAAAGTCACTTATCAAAAGCAATAAAACACAAATTGTACTGTGAAAATAATGTTAATAACAATGTACAGGAAATAGCAAAACTGTCAAATAGATTATTGTAGCCTTCTGAAGAACTTTTTTAAAAACCAAATTTTCACGATTTATAATTAAATTAACTAAATGAGAACTTTTAAAAAGCACGGGCTAAATCGAAGAAAGGCATTTGCTACCCATGTTTACAAGAAATTCGTTATGAACATTACATTCTTACAGTTCTGTTTTTAAAGGAGTCCAGTTATAACTGGGGGTCAAGAAAGCACTGGCACTTCTGGGAGTCATAGGTGCTACTTGATAGGTCTTCAGACCATCCAGTGGCTGAAACATAAAATCCTGAGGTGCAAAGGAATTCTTCCCTTTCATTTTTGCAGTATTTGTCTTAGGTAAGCTCTCCATTTTTGGTAAGACTCCATCTGGATCCATTCCCTTTGTTGCACTGGTTTGTGAATCCAAAGTATTTTCTTCACTATCGACTTTGAAAGAAACGGCCTAGTTGTGAGTAAACAGAATAGAGTGAGAAATCCTCTTCTGGGGATATAGTTGACCAATTTTTACAGGACTGAAAATGTGACGCTGAGATATATGTCCCACAAACATAATTTAGAGACAAAAACAAACACAGTGAAATGTATACAAGGACTCAGAAGACCAGCTACACTAAACCATTACTATGGTCCAGATTCCTTCATTATAGGAATAAATAATAGGTTTTAGGTGTTACAACACATTAAAATATATGAAAACTAAGGTGGAAAAATTAACTCACCTAACAAATACAGGCCTCTTTTTACTTAGATTATGCTGATAATCACAATAGTTTCAGAATCAGAAATCCAATGTTCATTAGATGACAACTATTGTCAAGTACCAAAGCCTTTTTGCAAATAATCTTGATTATAAATAACCTTGTCATATGAACAACATTATTTTTCAATGTTACACAGTAAGATGAACCATATAAAATGTGAAGCATATCTTCTTTTTCAAGTCAATTTAATTAGTTGGTTTTTTTTCACTTGAGATATAATTAACATATAATATCATAATAGTTTTAAGTATATAACATGATTCAATATTTGTATATATTGTGAAATGATGACCACAGTAAGTCTAGTTAATACCATACATAGTTACAGAATTTTTTCTTGTGATGAGAACCTTTAAGATTTACTCTCTGAGCAACTTAAAATTTGCAATACAGAATTATTAACTGCAGTCACTATGTAATATGTTACATCCCCAGGACTTATTTATTTTGTAACTGGAAGTTTGTACCTTTTGATCCCCCCTCATCTATTTCATGTACTCATTTAAACATAACTTTTAGAAGTTTCTATGTTTCTGATTTTCAACAAGACATAACCAGGAACCAGAGTATTTCAACCTGGACAAGAATTTAAAGGTGACACTGTCCCTGAGGCCAACATGGCAGTGAAAGTAAAAACCTAGGTTAATCCTTACGGAGGAAATCAATCTTAGGGGAAGAACTATGAGATCCAGCTGCTTGCTTGTGAAGGTTCATCCTATACTGCCTTCCTTGGAGGGGCTAAGTTTGATTCTTCTAAGAATCTAGCCAGGTTTCTTACACTTTGGCAAAACTTTTATTTTTAAGGTTAAGGAATTGTGATGTGGATCATAAGCCAAGGAATTTGGGCCCTCAAATTGGTGGCTCTTTTTTGAAGATTCTACTAGGCTGTATGCCAGATGGTATCAGAAATTTAGCTTATTTCATGGGATGCCTGGGTGGCTCAGCTTGACTCAGCTCAGGTCATGATCCTAGGGTCCTGGGATCGAGTCCCACACTAGACTCCTTCCTCAGCGGGGAGCCTGCTTCTCCTTTAGCCTGCTGCTCCCCCTGCTTGTGCTCTCTCTCTAACAAATAAATAAATAAAATCTTTAAAAAAGGAAACTTAGGTTATTTCACACTTTTTTTTTTTTTTAAGATTTTATTTATTTGAGAGAGAGACAGCATGAACAGGAGGGGCAGAGGCAGAGAGGGAGAGAGAGAACATCTCAAGCAGATTCCACACTGAGCATGGAGTCCGATGAGGGGCTCAATCCCAGGACCCTGAGATCATGACCTGAGCTGAAACCAAGAGTCAGATGCTTAACCGACTGTGCCACCCAGGTGCCCCAGGTTATTTCATTCTTAAAACTATTTTATGTAAAGTATTGCATGTTAGAGATGTGAAAACAAACTTATAACTTGCCCAAGGTTATTTAGCTAATTGGAAGCAGAGACAGTATTCAAACTCATGCCTAAATGAATCCAAAGTCAATATATTTCACCCTACTCCATCTTATCTCTTCGTGAATTTCTGTGTCAAGGTTTCTGTCAGCGGTGTTATTGTATTTCTCTAACTCCCATTAACCAAATTATGCTTTCTCTAGCTATAAAGTTCTGAGGATGTAATACCTGAAAGACAACAACAACAGACAATAAATCCTTTTGACGCTTCTTTATGGCTCAAGACGTTTTAACACACAACACACATGTAGCTTAACCCTCTTGAAACAGTTCTATATACTTAATTTCAACTTTATGAAAGTAGCAATGAGATTTTCAAAGTATCTAGAAATATACAGGCGTTTATACTCTACCTTGTCAGGTTTTGTTTCTATCTTTTTGGCAGGTCTTCCTTGATTTGGTGCCTTTCTTTCTGTTTCATTATCTAAAATAAAAGTGAAATAAGACAACCATTTTGACTAGATAGAAAATGCTGCTTTTAAAGTATTAGGTAATTTAGGGGCACCTGGGTGGCTCAATGGGTTAAAGCCTCTGCCTTCGGCTCAGGTCATGATCTCAGGGTCTTGGGATGGAGCCCCGCATCGGGCTCTCTGCTCGGCGGGGAGCCTACTTCCCCCTCTCTCTCTGCCTGCCTCTCTGCCTACTTGTGATCTCTCTCTCTCTGTCAAATAAATAAATAAAATCTTTAAAAATAAATAAATAAATAAATAAAGTATTAGGTAATTTGGAAAAGGAAAAAAGGCAACAAGAGGAACGTATATCTTAAAGGATTTTTTGATCAAGAGTCATAAAACGAGATAAAAACAGATGAAATTTCCTGCCAAGTATAAGTCATCTGTTTTCAAAACAAAACCAAGGTGTAAAGGTATTTTACCTTTTGCCTCTGACTACCAAATACCTATTTGTTACAGAAAATCAGGAAAATAAAGAAAAGCACAAAAAACCCACAAAATTTTAAAAAATAACCCAAGATTACATTACGCAGTAACAATCGCTGTTGACACTTTAGGATATGTTTTTCCAGTTTTATCCTAGGTTCACATATTCACATACATATTTTAGGATTGTGATCATACTGCTCAGATTTTGATCTGTTATTCTTTGCCCACTTAATCTATCATGTTCTTTCACAACACTGTTCTTTGATGTTTACATTGTATTTCACCAAATGGATGGGTCGTAATTTATTTGGGCCATTAATTTTTCTCTTTGAAGCGTTGCTAACACGAGTTCAGGTACTTCCGCCTTGGAGCACCCACTGTGTGTAACTGGATGCTGAGGCATGGAACCTACCTTGGGAACTGGAATGTCCTATTTCTTTGCCTCTTATTCAGAGTCGTACATGACGATTTTTAAAATTGAATCCCAAACCCTTAAAGAACAAAACATTCTAGAACAGTCACTGATCAACACATAGTTCTTACCATTAGTAGCTCTTGTGACTGGCTTTCCTGCTGTAGTAGAGGAGACTGTTCTGGCAATCTGCTTTGCTGCCTGAGTGGCTGATCGAGTCATTCTCACCGATGTGGTCACTACAGGCTGTACGACTGTGGGAAAAAAAAATCAAATCAAATGCTTTCTGTAATTATTAAATTACAGTTGTGGCATCATCAGAGCTTATAAGATATATAATATAATAATTGCTAAATTCCTACCTTTTTTCTCTTTGTCCAACACCTTTCTTTCAGAAGTTTGTCTTTGACCCGGTCTGATTGCTCCAACATCACTCCCATTAGTAATCTATTTAAAAGATTAGGTGCCACGTGATTTAATTGCATAATGAATCAAATTGCCACTTTTTTTGGGGGGGCAGTTTTCCAAATCATTTAATTCATTCAACCATACAAAGATTCCCACACATCTCTGCCACCCCCACCTTCTTCCAAAGTGTAGTGGAGAGGGAGAGAAGGATTGAGCAGACCCAATCCCCCAGGAGTCACTTACAAAAGGTGAAGAAAAGGAGCAGGGGAGACACAATAATAGCAACGGGTACATGAGGGGCAAAGAACGGCAAACACAATACAAGGCTGAGGCAATGGCAGGGAGGGCGGGGGAGGGAGGGGTGGGTGGTGGATATGGAACCCTTCATGAATTTGCACGTCATCCTTGTGCGGGGGCCAAGCTAACCTTCTCTGGACTGTTCCAATTTTAGTATATGTGCTGCTGAAGTGAGCACACAAATTGCTACATATTTTGTCTGTAAATTGACCCCTCATCTGAAGTCTATTGTAAATGACCTGGCAAAAAATCTACTTCCCCAAATAAAATGAGATGAAGAAAAAAGGTTTCCATTATACAATGGAAATTTTCCTCACAGCTTCTTTAGAATCTTAAGACTTTAGAAAATGCTAATAACTTGAGTTATTAAAAATAGCTGCCTATAATCTTCTGAGAATCCTTAAACATACCAGGCATATTTTCACTTCAAGACCTTTGAATTGTGTCTAGAAACTTCTTCTCCTGCATAGAAAGCTCTTTCTCATGGTTCACTCTTCCACTCCTTAAAGACTTCACTCGAGATGCCACCATCTCAGCGAGGCCCTACTTGACCGCCCCAACAAAAATCCCACCTGACACCCACTCTAGTACTCCCCTTCTCTCTTCACTCTTTTTCTTTATCTCCTCTATAATACTTACGACCATCTGACCTGCTATATACTTGCCTATCTCACATGTAAGCTCAATGAAAACAAGGAATTTTGTTCACTTTGTTCACTATAGTCTAGAGAGAAACGGGATAGTGACTCAAACATTATTGAATACATGAAATTCAGCTTCCTCACCTGATGAAGAGGCATACTATTTTCTTCCTTGCCCACATCCCTTTTAGTAATCTTCCTAATAACTTTAATCACATGGTGTTTTGAAGACCTGTAAGTTTATAACACCCACCCTAGGTGCTTTATATCCCTATCTGCATTTTATGATGACATAACAGAATGCATAACAGAAGCCCAGTAAACAAAAGAGTGTGACACAAGGTTTAGCACACATCTCACAGGGGATGGTTTTATATCACCATACCAATAATATTGATTTTGGTACTATTAACTCTAGCAAATTAATCACCACACTTAAAACTGGTATTGGATTAAAAACTAATTTACTCTGAGACGAAAAGTACAATTTGTCATCTTTGTAACAATTACCTACTAACTATCAACTCTACCTTAGTCTGCTCCATTTGGTCTTTGGCCTTTGACCTTGTAATCCGTACAGAAGATGGAAGAGCCTTAAAACAGTCCAAGAAAATAAAGTTAAAAAAATGAACTGGCAAAAGTTTAATTTCATGTCTCTTTATGAAATAAAGTTTCCATTTCAAAGTTAAATTTTATCCTTGATCATTTATGGCTAAAAGATACTTCCATCTTGAATTTCTATTTTTTCTGGCTCTGGCTTGGCTTAAAGTATATTTAAATTTGTAGCTAAAACTCATTTCTCAGTGAGCTGAAAGAAGAAATTTCAAGCCATATTTTCCAGGTATTTGAATCCTCATTAATATGATTAGCTGGACATATTCAGAAGGGGGTAGATGAACAGACTAGAATATTAGGATCTTTTGTTTTCTGTTTAATGAAAAGATACTGTATAGCTTACTCTCCCAGCTTTTACAGTTTGCCTTCAAGTTTCATGATTATGCATTTCTCCACTGTCAATAAGAAAATGGAGACTTGATCACAAAATGTGGAAAAAATCTAGCATGAGAAAGACTGATTAAAAAGTGGCAAGATATTTATCAACTCTGCAAAATTTCTTAGACATAATCATATTTCTCTCTTAGATGAGAAGTCATTTTCTTCTCCAAATCTCAGAGAAAATCTAGTGCTAAAGAAATTAGGCATTTCTCTAGATTGCAGGGCCACCAGAATTCAACAATGGCCATCTAAATAAAATAAAAAACAATTATTGGTGAATCTTATTACTTAATACCATGATGGATCTCTTGTTCTCCCTATACACACTATAATATATATATTTCTCTAAGTTTTTCATTTTATTTCCGGCATAGTTAACATACAGTGTTATATTAGTTTCAAGTATATAATATAGTGATTCAACAATTGCATACATCTTCCCGTGCTCATCAGGACAAGTGTGCTCCTTAATCCCCATCACCTGTTTGACCCCCTCCCCTCACCCACCTCTCCTCTGGTCACTACCAGTTTGTCCTCTAGAGGTAAGAGTCTGTTTCTTCGTTTGTTTCTTTCTCTCTCTTCCTTTGTCCGTTTGTTTCCCCCTACATATATTTTTAACATATTTTTAAATAGTTGTCTATAGTTTAGACCAATGATTGGTATCTTATCTTGAAAAGCCAGCTTAAATCTAATCCCTTCTAAGAGGTCTTCTTTGATGTTCCTCCAAACATAAATAACCTCTCCCTCCTCTGATATATAGAATATACTTATCTATATCATTCCACCTGACCACTATCATATTAATTTTGGGTCCCTTCCACCTTATCCTAAGGTCATACACAGATAAGAATCAAAAAATCAAAGATCGTTTAAATAAATCAATGAGATGTGTGAAGCCCAGAAAAATAGGCAGTATTCAATAGGCTTTTATGTTATTCAATTTGTATTTAAATCAGGAATGAGTACAGAGTCTAAGATTTTTATACATACTTTAAAATAGCAAATCACCAGTGACTATCTAAGTTACAAATCCCACTGCCCCAGTTCAAACTTCATCCTACTTGACTCACTGATGATTTTCTTTAGATCACCCCTCCTTCCATGTAGGGTTTCAGTACTCCAGGCCACTCAGACTAGTCCTCCTTAGTCAGTCACTGGAACCTGACTTCTGCCCACTGTTTTCCTATCTCAAGAACCTATAAACTACATCAAGAGACCTGATTTTCATCTTCTGAGTTACTATTATGCCATTCCCACCCCCTACCAACTAGTTAAATGCATAAAGAGAGTTAGGAGAAGTGGTTATTCTAGTTATTTAATCTCTTATAGAAAATTCCAGTTAAAAGAACTATTCCATCAAATAAGGATAGTAAATTTACCTTTTTTGGCTCAACTTTCATAGTAGTCTGGTTTGATAACAGAAAACAAGGCATATCAGGTCTATAAAGACCCACTTTAAATACTCCTCGTTTAGCTTTCTCTCTCTGATCTTTCAATTTCTGAAGCTGCTTTTCTTCTTTGTATTTCTGGAGCATTTGCTTTCGTTGATCACCTAGAGCAGTTTTCGTTGACCCTAGATAGAAAAAACCCATGGTATATAATACATTTCAGAAATAAAGTTAGGCAAATGTCTAACTTCTAACTTCAACTGCTGTTAAGAAATGTTTTCAGTAACTTTTATTAATTCCTTAGCACTCTAACGACAAGTTATCTCAACCCCTATTCTTTTAAAATTTGTATTTCTTTTGCCTTTGTCTTTTCAAATATTTATTAACAGCTTGCTACAAACTAAGCATGTATTACTTCACTTTTGAATTAATGAGCTTGTATGATAGCCAACCTCCAAGCTGACCCCAATGATTCTCAAATCCTGGCAAAGATGCCTGTGTGTCATCCCTTCCCACACTCAACAGGGCTGACCTGGGTAACCAACAACGTACTGTGAAATGATGGTTTTGATTCCCAAGAGTAGGGCATTAAAGACACTAAAGTGTATGCCTTGCCCCCTCTTCGGTCACTTGCTCTGGAGGAAGCCAGTGGCCTTGTAGAATCTTAAGGGGACTCGACTGGCCCTATAGAGGTGTCTACATGACAAAGTTCTAAGGCCTCCTGCCAAAAGCCAGCGTCAACTTGCCAGTCGTGTGACTGAGTCATCTTGGCAGCAGGTCATCCAGTCTGAGTCAAGCCTGCAGATGCGTCCCGGGATGACATCTTGACTGCAACCTCCAGCACCACCCACTTAAGCTGCACCCAAAATTCCTGACCCACAACAACTGTGTGAAATAATAAATGTTTATTGTTTTAAGCCACTAAGTTTTAGGTTAATGAATACTCAATATTAGGGCTACTTGTCAGTTTCTTCAACTCAACTTAGGTTTCCAACTACACAGTTTGTTTTAACCGGTTTGGGAAGTGTAAGAGGCTATGTGCAAGACATGCTTAGGCAGTATGAATAAGTAAGAGAATGTCTGCCCTTGAAGGACTCACAGCATCCTGGAGAAATGAACAGCTTCAGTCTGGTTTAGTATGAAAACAAATAGGAGAATGCACACGATAGAGAATCAGAAAAAAACCTCCATATGGGAAGATCAGGAAAGGCTCCTCAGAAAAGTATTCACCTGAAAAAGGTATGTACTTAAAATGGGTAGATTTTTTATGCCATGTAAATTATACCTCAATAAAGTCGTTAAAAAAATAATAATAA
>JAPYYM010000266.1:0-14910 GCA_028534135.1 Potos flavus
GCATGCCCTCCATCTCTCAAATAAATAAATAAACCTAACATGTTCATTGTGTTTGGAGAACTCTAAAATCATTATGATGCCAATTTTTAAAAGACTTAAGTTGTAACTCTATAATATACATATTGCATATTATATTACTTGCATGGTACATTAAATATGCATATTATGTCATAACATTTATTATACAGTAAAATAGATATACCTTAATATCATCTATAAGTTAGGTCAAAGGCCAGATTAACAAATTTTTACAGTATGCCTGGGTATAGTATTCAGGGACACATAAGCTCCCCTTTCCTGGAGTAACATTATTTGCACGAGTTTTCTCCCCTTAGGATTGTCAGATGACCTCCCTTTTTCATTTTGTGTACTAATTTACCAGTTCTTTGGTTATCACTACAGTTTTTGTCATCTTCCTGAATCATCAGTAACACTTAAGTATATTGACTTATCTCAGAAAAAAGGAAGTATGGCCCCACATTCAATTCAACAAGTAATTCTGTACCTACTATGTGGAAGGCAATGTGCCAGGGACTCTTTTCAGGATAAGAAAAACATGTTAAATGATGTTGTTATGGTTTTGTCCCAACCGATGTTTAAGAATAATGGAAATATTTTTTCAGTGTCTCCAGGTATTATTTTCATATTTCATAGCATTCATACCTAAATTGTGTTGTTCTCAGCATAGTGCTAACATTATTACTTAACTGAGTCTATTATTTTTTTTTTTTGTCCATCACTCTTGAGAACATAATTCAAAATGTATATTCTTCTGGGTGTTTCCTAAATTATGGCACTGGGTTAGTCTGATGGATATGAAGCAATTTGTTAGAAGTACAGTAGTCTTGTTATTTTGTAAGGATCAGTCTTACATCTTTTCCTAAGATTTTATCTTTCTTTTCTACCATGCAGAGGAGTGTATGTGTTTGATAGGAATGAGTGAGACATAGCTAAGCATGTATTAGTGGCATGATGTAAGCAGAACTTCTCCTTCTAGGGAAAAAAAAGCCTTTTTGTGCCTGAAAATATGTTGACATGTGGCCTTAGCCTGTGGCTTTCATCAACACATGCCATAGTTATCACCTGATGAGAATCAAAGACCTAGGAGTTAAATACGTCTCCTCCCCCGGCCCCGCCCCGCCCTCCCTGCTTCTCTTCCCCTGTGAAGCCTAACCTGCTGTTCAGAGCTATAATAAACGGTGCTTGGCAGCGCTCTTATTTCTAAAGCATTTAGATGATCTTGCCCTTAATAACTGAAGTTGAAATTGTGTTGCTCTTTTTTTGAACTGATTCATCTAATTTATTTAATTCTTTATTATAATTGTACATTACTTAAGAAACAGATGTTTACATGGGAGTTTAATTAGTGCAGTTGATACCGTGCTACATGCAATCAGGTGCTAAAAATAACATGTTATGCGAAAGCCTTTCAAAGGTTTATTGACTATAATGATGGTATTACCCTACGGTGTACTGTCAGTTATATTATAATGAGATTCTGATGGTTAAAATTTTTTAGTCATTTGAAAATGTTTTAGTAGCATATTGTTAAGTATGGAATTCCAGAGTCCCAGAATAGGCTAAACACAGAAACATAAGTTTAAGAATATTTATCATTTGTGCAGCAATTTTCAGTCAGGAGGCTTTATACATAAGTAGTTAAGGTATATGAGCTGTGGAATCGGTCACGCGAGGATTTGAGTCTAGCTCCATAACTTAATAGTTAAATAACCTCAAACAGATTACTCCGCTACTCTGGTTTTTTTTTGGGGGTTATGTTTGAGGGGTTAATTTTTGTTCTATAAAAGAGAAATATAACAATACCTACTTCTTAGGAACGATTCAGTGGGATGATAATGATGATGATGATGATAATAATGGCATACACTTCTATAGTCTTTACTGTGTGCCAGACACTGATCTAAGCACATTTTTAAATCATTAGATCCTCACAACCACCTTATTAAGTGGATACTGTTATATCTGGCATTGGATTTTAGCAAGTAATACCAACAAGAACTACCACCAAGAAGTCACTGTGTCCTTAACCACCTTCTAGTGACAACAGATGCATTGAAAATGTTACCATTTTTCTATAGAAAGTTCAGTTCATATTGTGTATTGTAAATTATATTTAAAGATTTTTAAAGCTGTTTACCTTTTCTGTTTTCCTTTATCTTTATTTTCTTGGAATTCTTCCTTTCAATTAAAACTCAGAAACAAGAGGTGATAATTACCTGTTTGTTAAGGTGACACTCTTTAGGTAAACTATATTTCACTATATTTTTTTAGCCAAAGTTTTTTAAAAGTTTTAAATTTAAAAATACGGAGATAGATGAGCAACAGTTAAGATAATGGACATTTTCACTGGCTACTAGAATTTATCAAGGCCTGATTATTATTTATACTTTTCATACTGACGCTCTGTTTTTTAAATTAGCTCTGTAGAGCCACAGAAGGGGAGATCCAGAAACATAGGAAGCTTGACTTTTTTCTAAGTTATACTAATCAATATAAGCAATTTTCACTGCTTTTTCTCTCAGCTAAGTAACTGTGAAGCAGAAGACAGTAAGAAGACTTGGAAAATAGTTATTGGTCTTTTTTCCATCAACCAATAAAATGTAGTGGGTTTTTTATTTTTCAAATTCTATGCCACATATTCAAAATATGCTTTGGGAAAATTCCCAAGATAACTATAAAATATATTCAGTCTTTTTGGCTTGGTGTATTTGATTTAAAATCTTCCATACCACAAGCAGCTCATACTGGAGGCCAGAGTCCTAGGAAGTGACAGGTATTCTCGAAGAGTACTTTGGGCGACAGTGACCTAGGCAGAATAAAATAGTTTGAAAGAACTCTGCATAAAAAGAACCTAGTGCAGCTCAGGGTAGAAGGAACTTAGTGAAAACTATGAAGCAATGCAAGCAAATATTGGAACCAAAATACATACATGTCTTGAAGACTAATTCTGTAGCGTGCTTTTTAAGCCCCAAATACTCTAAATGTAAATGTAGGGTTAGACAATCTATAGCTAACCAAATTGGTAATGATAAACCTGAACTACAGTACTACATCATTAGAAGGCAAGAATAGCACCAATAGAAAACCATGGCCAACTCAAGATACTGAAGAATCACTAAACCGTCTCTTCACAAAATAGTCGGAATTTCAACTATCCATACATGCCCAACCATGGTGAGAGCTATGGAACAACCTTTGAGAATCATTTCCTTTATCCACACTTAAAATGGCACAATTTACTCTGCTCATTGTGTGTGGCTGGAATACAAGAATTCTACTTCTAACAAGTTTTCCCTTTGACTTCGCAGTTCCATCTGTACTAGTGTACCTAACAAATGTATTTAAAGAATGGCCAAAGGTATACTTACAAGAAAGCTTGTTGCTAATGCTTAAAAAATGCTTGGAAACATAGATTTTATCAATACAGGTTATTGGTTAAATTCTATCTGTACAATGAAATGATGTGCAGCCAGTGAGAGGAAAATGAGAAATCTTCACATATACTGAAATAGAAAAATTTCTAAGATATGTTATTAAGTATCAAAAAACTAGGTGGCAAACAGTATAATGTGATCCCATATGTGTGTATTTAAAGATGTATAATATGTTTATATAGAGAAATGATATTAAATATGACATATACGTGTATACATCAGGGTCTGCATTATAATTAAATAGGGTAAGGTATTTAAAATGATTAGTATCATGCCTACCTTGTGCATAGACAAATTAAAATTTGCTGTTATTGTTACTTTAAAGAGTGGGCCAAGGAAGGGAAATTTGGTGGGAGGGCTTTTACTAATTTTCCATGTTTTATATTATCTGATTTTTTTATGCTAAACTGTATTACCTTTATAGTAACATTAAAAAATAATTTGCTCTTGGGAAAAGATTTGGAAAAATGTATTCACACTGAAGTATTAATGATACAATGATATGATGATCATATAATGATACAATGATACAATAAAACTTGATATTTTTTCTTCCGGCACAAGATATTGAAGGATTTCTCATGTGGGCAAAAGGGTAGCTCCTGTACTCTTTTGAACAGAGAGGTCTACCTAAGGTCTATAAAAGCAGTTTTGGAGATTTTTGCTTATTCATTCTCAGTGTGACATATATATCCATACTTCTGATTGTATTTCTTTCTTCCTGTTCTCAGGCATGTGTGTGTATTTATATGGGAAGGGGGTATATACGTATATCATTTAAACATTTAGGTTATTATCTTCTTTCAAGAATGGTTGGAAATTTTAAGGAAGAAATGTAAAGAATAACTGAAAGTAGTTATTACTTAGTTATCTCAATGAAGCAAAGATTCCTTTTTCTCCCTTTCAATCTTTGCTTAGCAAATAGGAATCACCTTGCAAATAATTGAAAAGAGATATTCCAGTGACCATACCCAATGAGGTACTGAATAATTTATCCCAGTAGAGTGATTATTACAAGGACTCTGAAGAAAAAATATTGACTATACTGTATTATTTGTTTTAGGGAATTTTATTTGCAGCTATTACTCATGGTTCTGCAAATGGTGGTCATTCCAAATATTTATGTATCTTCATAATGCTAGTATTAAGTTTTATTGAAATTTATTAAAAATGTGGAAAGGATGCCCATTTGAAAACTTCTGGATGTCAGTTATTTTTTCCAAAATTACAGACTTACATACAAACATTACTTAAATCATGCCTTTCTTATGTAGAAGTTTGGCTAAGTTGATGGATTCTTTCTAAATTCAATGTGGGATCAATATGAAATGCATGGACCGAATTGGTATCTTGAAAATATCTTTCTTATGGTAAATTCGATGAGGTTTTGTTGTCTTATTAGGAGAAATGAATTCTTTTCTTAATTGTGGAATGCTTTAAAGATTTGTGGCCCTAATTGTGCATAAGAAGTATCATATAGGATAAAGTCATTATGACTGGAGAGGATATTTAATGTAGTCTTTAAGAGCACAGAATGTAGAAACAGACGCTAGGGTTCAAATCCTGGCCCTCCTACTTCTTAGCATGATCTCAGACAAGTTACTTACCTTCCTATGTCTTGGTTTCCATTTCTGCTTTCCGGGTTATGCATAGTGGATGGTAGATAGATACTCTATTTCATAAGGTTGCTATAAGGTAATGAGTTACTATTTAAAGAGCACTTCTACTAAGTCCTTTTTAAAATTTCTTTTTACTGAGGTGTAAAAACTGATTTTTTACACTAGTTGGTTTTGATTATTTGTTTCTTGTTTGTGTTACAGTTACAAATTATAATACTGTGGTAGAAACAAATTCAGATTCGGATGATGAAGACAAACTCCATATCGTGGAAGAAGAAAGTATTACAGATGCAGCAGATTGTGAAGGAGGTGTGCCTGAAGATGACCTGCCAACAGACCAGACAGTGTTACCGGGGAGCAGTGAAAGAGAAGGCAGTGCTAAGAGCTGCTGGGAGGATGACGGTAAGTTTAATTTTTTCGTAATATTCTAATCTCTTGATTCTTTAAAAGATATATATTAACTGAAAAGATAAATTTGATGAAAAGTTTGAAATGATCTGTGAATTCGCCTATTAATCAATAGCAGGTATCCTACTTAACCAAAAAGTAGATTGTGAAACAGATTAATAGTTATGCTGATTATTTGTACAATGCATATAATATATTGAGTTTTAGTGGGGGGTTTTAAAAGATTTTATTTATTTATTTATTTGACACAGAGAGAGATCACAAGTAGGCAGAGAGGAAGGCAGAGAGAGGGGGAAGCAGGCTCCCCACTGAGCAGAGAGCCCGATGCAGGGCTCGATCCCAGGACCTTAGGATCATGACCTGAGCCGAAGGCAGAGGCTTTAACCCCCTGAGCCACCCAGGCGCCCCAATGGTTTTTTTTTTTAATCAGAATCAAGCTTTCCATATACTGTTGATATAAATGAACCAACCTTTAATTTCATACCGTGACTTTAAATGAAGAATCTACTTAGAAACCTACAGGTTATATTTTGATACAATAAAATTATAATGCAACTCAACAAAAATCCCCAAAACAGATAAATCACAGGAGTATTTTTAATGTTTGAAAGCTTCTTCCTCCTCTTCTCCCTCCTCATCCTTTTCCCCTCCCTCCCTTCTCACATATATATCAGAATGCTGTAAATTTTCACTCAAGTAAAATTTTTACTTTTACTAATCTCAGGCATGGTTGAGTGGAAGGATTAGTGAAAGTCTCTCTAGGAGGAGAGAGTCTCTTTACTTACTTACACTGAATATTTAAAATTCTTCCTCATCTGTCAAAGATGGAATTGAACTATAGTCTTTTCTTCTAGATCGAAAATTCCTCCTCTCTGCTTTTCCTAATAAAACTAGTTAAATTATTTAGCCTGTCTTGCCGGAATTTAAACAACAGTGGTATAAAAACAGAAGAATGTGAAGAAAGCAGGTACTATGAATTGGAGGGATTGGGGATCAGGAATAAGGGGAATCAGCAAAGGCAAAGAGGAGCATGTGCAAGTGATCACAAAGTTAGTCAAATGCAAAGCCTCCCCAGCAAGAGGTCATATTTGGGGAGGTCGTCTAAATAAGATATCAAAACTCAGTTTAGGCAGTCTGGGGAAATGAGTCAGGTTTGCAGGTCAGAGAATCTAGGTACGAAAACGTGGAAGCTTAGATAAAATGTGGATCTAATGATAGGCCCAATACAGCAGTAGTTAAGATTTCTACAATAGGACAAATTTATAGCTAACAAAGAACTTTCAAAATCATTTAACTGCCTCCCTCATTTTATAGCCTTGTTCATTGGTTCATTAAGCAAATTCTGCAGGAATGGATTTGCAAACTTGAATAAGACTGTCTCTATATGAAAAGTGCTTATAGTTTAGTGAGTGAGAAGGATAAATAAGTCACAAATTCATTAAGTTTGACGTAGGTGTAAATTTAGAGTTCTGTGGAAACATTAAGCAGGAAAATCCAAATCAGAGAGAGGAAGAGAAGTCCTAAAAGAATTTCTGAGTGAAACAGCGCTGGTCTTGAATTATAAAGGACTAGTAGAGGTTGATTAGGTGAAGGAGAAGTAAAAGGTGTTTCCAGCAGAAGAAGCAATATACATGAAGCCATAGAGGTTTGAACAAGCGGTGTTTACAGAAAATGAGATCAGAGAAGTAAACAAGGAAAAGACTATGAGGGGCACTGTGTACTAAGTCAAGGAATTTGAACGTTTACCTTAAAAGCTATGAGAACATCATTAATACATACTTTAGAAATAAGTGGCAGCAATATGGAGAATGATTTTTGGAGGGAGAGAGTGTAGACAGGTAGCACCTTCAGTAAAGAGGCTATGAAAATGCGGGCAATGATGAGAGTTTGGGACTGAAGAAATAGCCCTTGGAATGAGAATGAAAAGGGGAGATTTAACAGGAATGTAGGAGGTAGAGTATGTAAGATTTGGTTTGTTATTACATGGAAGGTAACAGAAGTAAGGACTGACAATTCACAGGCTTCTAGAAAGTAGAACCCAGAGAAATTAAACTGCTTATTTATTATCACAGATCATTAACAGCAGAGCTATTAACTTATTAAACTATAATACTGAGCTCAAAACTTCTGGAAGCAAGGATTTTCATATATATTTCCTGTCTGGGACCAGCATTGGTCCATTGGTATAGTTGATCCAAAGTGTTAATATGAAAACAAGAAGGTAATGATTTTTCTGGAAAAAGGGGAGATAAGAGAAAGAGGGAAATAGAGGGAAAAAGAAAGATGAAAAACCAGTGAAGAGGTTCTGTTTCTGAAAATATGTTGGGATAAGCTGTCTCACTGAAAATAACTAATTATGCTAGATTTAAAAATAAATAAATCCTCTTGAAAGCTTTAAAAGAGCTAACTAAATAGTAGACATTAATGGATCAAAATCTAAGTGAGGACAGGAACCCATAAGGGTAAGCAGAGCACAGTATAGAAGACTCTGGCCTTAAGGACATTTGCCCACCCAGGATAACGTAAGACATGGTTTTTCAGGCCTCTGAGAAGAAACAAAGCCTGGGACCTAAGAGCTTAATAGCAGATCCTCCCCTAGTATGAATTACATCTTAACCATATGATGGACTATGGTGAAGTAAAAGCAAACCCTCTACCATCTCTGCCATCCTCAGTAGTTAGCAAACAAAATTGCCTTGGCTAGGGATTGGGGAAATGGAGGACTGTCTCCGCAAGGAGTAACCACCATCTGTCTTGCACTGATTTACAATTTAAATTCACATTACTATATGGCCTGATAAATCTCAAGCCGTAACTGAGTTTTTTTAATTGCCAGTATTTAATTTTATTTTATTTTACGCAACTTTATTTTTTTTGTTTAAATTCAATTAACCAACATAAAGTACATATTTAGTTTCAGATGTAAAATTCAGTTAATTATCAGTTGTATATAGCACCCAGTGCTCATTACATCACATGCCCTCCTTAATGCCCATCATCCAGTTACCCCATCCCCACACCTCCCACCCCTTCAGCAGCCCTCAGTTTGTTTCCTATAGTAAAGAGGCTCTCGTGGTTTGTCTACCTCTCTGATTTCTTTCCAATCCATTTTCCCCCCCTTTCCCTATGATCCTCTGCACTGTTTCTTATATTCCACGTAAGTGAGTTTAAAGAATTGCTGCTAATACTCATAGGCACCAAGAAGAAGCAAATCCACATCTTTTGGAGGAACATACCTTTATCCTAGCACTACAGAAATCTCCCAAATAAATTAGCAAGAAGAGAGCAACATGAGTGACAATTACCAGAAACAAAAGGAAGCAGAAACTCACCCATAAAGGCTTTAATTAGTAAAGTTATCAGATACAGATTATAAAATGATTGTCATTTTTCAAGAAAAATGGACAAATTTGAAACCACCTGCTCTGAGAGAATAAAATATAACCAACAGATTTTAAGAAGAACCAAATGGAACTTCTAAAAATGAAAAATTATAATAATAGAAATCCAGATTCAAAGGATGGATTTTAATAACAAAGTAAACAGAATCGACTAAAGAATTAAAGAATTGGAAAATGGGGGAAATTCTACTAAATACAACTCAGAAAGAGATAAAAAATACAAAAAAAAGATAAGAAACATGAAGAATAAAATGACAAGATCCAATATATGTCTTAATTTGAGGAGAAGAGAGAATAGGGAAGCAGCAATATTTGAAGAGATAATGGCTGAGATTTTTCAGAATTGACAAAGGACACCAGACCACAGACTCAAGAAAACCGAGAAATCTCAAGAAGTATAAATAAATCTACCCTCACTGACATTATGGTGAAATTGCAGAACAACCAAAACAAAAAGAAAACTCTTAAAAGTAAATTCAGAAAAGTGAGATTGTGTTTGAGAGAGTGACAGTTAGACTGCTGAATTTTCAGTAACCACAATGGAAGCCAGACAGTAAAAAGATGCCTGCCAATATAGACTTCTGTACTTAGCAAAAATATCTCTTAAGAAAGGGGAAATAAGGAGGAAATGATTTCAGGCAAGTTTGAAAATACAAAATTTGTTATCAGTAGACCCTTATTACAAAATCAAATTTTAAGGAATGTATTTTAGGCATGAAGAAGGAGATCCTTGATAGAAGATCTGAGATGTAAGAACAGAGAAAATTACAAATGGAAAAAATAGATACAATAGGTACATAGTATTTCCTATGAAAATACTTTAAAAAGTGGATGTGACTAAGTTAATTTCAGATAATATCAACTTCTAAGGCTTAAAAGCATTATTATAGATAATAGGATCACTTTAAAATAATGAAAGATTAAATTCCATAATAAAATATTATTTTAAATGTGTTTGTACCTAATAACAAGGCTTCAAATATAAAGAAAGAAAAATAGGCAATCTACAAGGAGAGAAATACAAATTTAGTCGCTGTGGAAGATTTAACACACCACGGTTAGTCATTGGTAGAATAATCACACAATACCAGTGAGGATATAGAAGATCTGAAAGTATGCCTAAGGTGTATAAGCAATGTACATAGTAATTGCAAAATATTTTTCAACTATATGGAATATTTATAAAAAGCAGTTTTTAGAGGGAAATTTAGAACCTAATCTACGTATTTTAGTAAAGGTTCTGGCTAGTCAATTGGCTAACCATCTATTTTAAGAACTTAAAGAACAGCAAACTGAAATTTTTGAAAGTAAAAACAAAAAAAGTAATGTAAAATTGAAAATAAAGCTACAATACAAAAGGTCAACATAGGCAAAACTCTATTCTTTGAAAACTATTGGCAAACTTTTGACAAGATTGACCAAGAAAAAAAGAGAGAGAGAATATATAAATAGCTGAAATCAAGAATGGAAGAGGATGGGATGTGTGGGTGGCTCAGTTGGTTAAGCCTCTGCCTTCGTCTCAGGTCATGATCCCAGGGTCCTGGGATCAAGTTATGCATCAGACTCCTTGCTCAGCAGGGAGCCTGCTTCTCCCTCTGCCTGCTGCTCCCCCTGCTTGTGTGTTCTCTCTCTCTCTCTGACAAATAAGTAAATAAAATCTTAAAAAAAAAAAAAAAGAGTGAAAGAGGACATAACTAAGATACTACACACATTGACAAGGTAGAAGGAAATATTGTGAACAACTGCATTCTAATAAATTTGAAAGTATGGACAAGATACTAGAAATTCTTAACCAAACTGACTGGGGAATAATTGGAAAATGTGAATATTTTTAAAACCTCTAAACTGAAATGATAGTAAAAAATATTCCCATAAAGAGTAGTGAAGATATAGAACAACTGAAACTCTTGTACATTGCTCATTTTAAGTGATATGTCACTCTAGAGAACAGTTTGGCAGTTTATCATAAAATTAAATATAAACTTAACTATATGGCCCAATAGTCCCACTCCTGGGTATTTTTTCTAGGGAAATCAAAACTTAGGTTTACCCAAAAACTTGGACACTAATACTTAAAGAAGCTTTGTTCATAATTGCCAAAAACTGGGAATAGCCCATTGTCCTTCAACAGGTGAAAGAATAAGGAAACTATCGTACATCCATATAATGGTCTACTACTTAGCAGTAAA
The DNA here is from genome assembly GCA_028534135.1 of Potos flavus. Classification (NCBI taxonomy): domain Eukaryota; kingdom Metazoa; phylum Chordata; class Mammalia; order Carnivora; family Procyonidae; genus Potos; species Potos flavus. The sequence goes on from JAPYYM010000266.1 coordinate 11,073, forward strand.
AATGAACAAACTATTTAAATAACAAGTTGGATGAATCTCAGAGTCATTATGCTGAGTGAAAGAAGCCAGTCTCAAAAGGTTACATATTATATGATTCTATATATATGACATTTTCAAAAAGACAAAGTATATGTTGGGTAACAAATCAGTGGTTGCCAGGGGCTGGAGCTGGGGAGAGAGTGACTGTAAAGGGATAGCATTAGGGAGTTTTGGGGGTGGTGGAACTGTTCTGATTTTGGTGGTGCTTACATGAACCTATACATGTGTTAAAATTCAAAGAACCATACACCAAAAGAAAAAACAATAAAATTTTCTGTATGATAATTTAGGTATCTGTATGTGTGTGTGTGTGTATACATATATCATATATACATATCATATATGTATATATTATAAAATTTATATCTTTTTTCTATCCTACAAAGAAAACTCTAGCCCAGATGGCATCATTGGTAAGTTTTTCTAAACATTCAAGGGACTAATAATTCCAGTTTTAGACAACTCTTCCAAAGCCTAGTGTAAGATGGAAGATTCCCAAACGCTTTAAATGAGGCTACCATAACCTTGATACCAAAACGAATCAAGTATAAGAGAGGAAAATTACAGACTCACTCAGTTGTATAAAGACACAGTAATTCCAAGCAAAATATTAGTTATACAAAATATATATGTACATATGTAGGAAGCAAGGTCAGAATAACACTTAAACTAATTCAAAAATACCACTTTACTGGACTAAATGAGAACAATCAAATGTTCATCTCAACAGACAGAAAAATGTTAAAATTTAATACATATGGATAGTATCATAAAAGCCAGAAACCTAGGAATACTAGGGTACTTCCTTGTTCTAATAAAGTATATTTCCTTAAAATCTATCACATTGTACTTTAATCAAAAATTTTGAAAATGTTTTTTGCAATCAAGAACAAGGTAATAATTTCTGCTATCACCATCAGTCTTATTAAAGGGGTGGGGGTGGGAGGATGGGCGAGCCTGGTGGTGGGTATTGAGGAGGGCACATATTGCATGGAGCACTGGGTGTGGTACATAAACAATGAATCTTGTAACACTGAAAAAATAAAAAGTATTTGGGAAAAAAAATAATAAAGTATCATGTCATCTGCAGGGGAAAAAAAAAATTGCTGCCCAGTGCAATAAGACAAGAAAATAAATCAATAAATATAGAGATTAGAAAGGGAAAAAAAGGCAGAACTCTCATTATTTACAGATGATATAGCTGTATATAAAGTAGAATCAAACTAAATTATTAGAACTAATAAGGGAATTTGGCAAGTTTTTGGATAGAAACAATAACTGAATTCAGGTCATCTTTATACATCAGTAAGAGCTATAAATGAGAACAGATGTGTAAACCCACATGAAAAAATTATAAACTCTTATTAGAGGTATTAGCAAATTTCTCAGTAAGTGGAGATATAAATTTTGTTCATGCATTAGAAGACTCAATTTTTTTTTCAACCTAAACTCCAAACTTTATTTGGATTTCACTAGTTTTTCCGTTAACATCCTCTTTGTTAAGGATCCTCTCCAGCCTACTGTATAGTATTTAGTTATGTCTCCTCAGTTTCAGGAGACAGGCTTTTGTTGTTTCTCATGTCCTTGACAGTTTTGAGGAGTACTGATGAGGTGTTTATGGTTTAGGTTTGTCTGTTATTTTTTTCATAATTATATGAGAGTGTGGGATTTTGGTAAGAATAACACAGTGGTAAAGTACCCTTCTCATCAACTTCGTATCAGTGGGCCACAAGCCATCACTTTTTTTTTCCTATTAATTTCATGAACTTTATCGTTTTGCTGTTTTTTTCTTTTTTTATTCAAGTGTAATTAACATACACTGTTATATTACTTTCCAGTGTACAATATAATGATTCAACAATTCAGTCTATTCTCAGGACATTGCCGCGATATTTAATCTGGCATTTGAGGAACAGTAGGAAGCTCATAAAGTGAAGGAGGGAGAGATTAGTAGAAATGAAGCCAGTGAATTAATGGAATGCCAGGACGTATAAAGGTCTTAAAAGCTATTGGGAATACCTTTTTTAAAAAGATTTATTTATTTAGTTAGTTAGTTATTTTTTTAGAGAGAGAGAGAAAGAACATGAGCAGGGAGAGGAGAAGAAGGAAAGGGAGAGATTCCTAAGCAGACTCCCCACCAAGCAGGGAGCCCGAAGTGGGACTCAGTCCCATGACCCTGAGATCATGACCTGAGCTAAAATCAAGAGTTGGACACTTAACCAACTGAGCCACCTAGGCATCCTGGGAATTCTTTTTTTGAAATGTGGAGACATTAGAAGAATTTGAATTAGAGTAATAGTATAATTTGATTTTTATTTTGGAAATATGACTCTGGCTACTGTTTTGAGAATAAACTACAGAAGGAAAGGGTAAGGTCAAGAAGACCAATAAGGAGGTTATTACCATAATCTAAGGTGGCAGTTTGAATTAGGAAGGTAGCAACAAAGAGTGAGAAGGTATCAAATTCCAGTTATATGTTGAAAGGAGGAGTCAGTAGGACTTATTGATGGACTTGGTCAGGATTGCAAAAGAAAGAGGTGCTTAAGATGATTCCACGGTTTCCTCTCTTTGATGGTTATGTTTAAAGGGGATCTAATTGTCATTTGTCACGTCCATGTCCTTCTTGTCATCCAGAAACGTGATGAGTCAGGCCAAGAACAGACCTAAGTGTCATGGCACTAGCTTTCCTCTATTGTCATCATTCTATAAATCAACACTTTTTGAATACATTTATTCAATGATTTTTAATCTATCCATATTTCCAAAAATAAATATCATATGAGATCATGTTTCCTAGTAATACTGTCAAAAATGGATATGAGGCCAGTTTATATGACTTTTTTTCAGTGAACCCTTCCCGGGTGCTCATGGTCAATGTGGTTTTTTTTTTAACACATGCAGACACACAACCTTTATTATCTATTCTAGAAAACATTTGTAGGATATAAATCAAATATTTCTGATCTGTAGTTTACAAAAGGAAATCAGAGGTAGAAGGTGTAAATTGAATGACATTTGTTCATCCCCTAATCTTCATTGTTCTGTAAAGAGCATAACCAGGTCAGTGATTTATTTTCAAGTGCTTTTATATTTTCTAAAGATACATGAGCCAGGAGACCCAAGTGCTTCTGTATAATGACTTATCTATCCTGAGTTTTGATTCTCTTTTGCTTCCTGAACTTACACTTCCTGGAAGAGAAAATCAAAACTAATTCTTGTGGTTCCTGGTTGCCCATAGGATTTGAGTCTAAGTTCTTTAACACAACAGCTATGCATTGTCTTTCAAAACTTGATTTTGCACCACTCTCTTTGTCAGTACTTATTCATTTCTTTGAACCTTGGTGTATTCTATTCCATCTCCCTACCATTTCCTTCTATTCCTTTCTCGTCACCTCCCCTGTAAACCATTGCCTAACCTCTACAGACATAATAAATTAGCTTTCCACAATTGTGCATAGCTTTTACACATTGTATTGTTATTGACAATGTGATTGATCAATCTGTATCACAAAAAATTATTGAGGGCAAGGACTGTATCTTACTGATCTCTGTCCTTTACCACTAATGCTTAATCCATATTATATGCCTAAAAAAACTCCTACAAATGAGTGAATGAATTAAGATGCTTTCCTTTTTTTATCTTATTCTTCATTAATTATACCATCAATTTCAAGAAAATGGTTTTCCCTTCCTTGCTTTCCCTAGCATTTTGAGAGCTTCATGTTTTTTACATTTTTTATCTTCCCGGCACTATTTAGACCTTACATTGTCTTAACTCTTTTTTTTTTTTTTTTTTTTT
>JAPYYM010002660.1:0-12019 GCA_028534135.1 Potos flavus
GTAGCATTATTCTCGGTAGCCAAGACACAGACAGCCTGAGCGTCCATCGACGGACGCGCGGACAAGAAGTTGGGGCGGACACATGCGCGCGCACACACGGAATTTCACTCAGCCTTAGAAAAGGAGAGCCTGGTGTCTGTGGCAACATGCAGGGACCTGCGGAGCCTGATGCTGTGTGAACGCAGCCCGACACAGAGGGGACAACCTGCGTGATCGCACTTCTTGTGGAGTCCTAAAGACAGAGTAGCGTGGTCGTTGCCGGGGTCCCGGGGCGGTTGGGGGAGGTGGGGAGATGCTTATGGAGTGGGGAGTGGCAGTTCTCTAGGAAACCTGATGGACAGCACAAGGACCGCGGTCGGCAGTGCTGTACTGAGTGCTGGGGTTTGCTAGAGGGGGCCGTTCCGGTGCTCCCACTGTGCACGCGTGCGCGCATGCACACACGCGCACACACGGTAATGTGCGAGGAGGTGAGGAGCTCGGTGGGAGTGATCCTGTCACCATGCATTTGTGCATCAGGTCGTTGTGTAGTGCATTAACTATATACAGTTCTTATTTAGGAGTTAAATTAAGATAAACCACATGGAATCTTTGATCTCGCCAGGAGTGTAGCGGAGTGCCTACCCCTCCACGACCCCGTGGACGTGAGTGGATTGCTGGCCTGGCTGGCGGGCTCACTGGGAGCTGCCCCTCGTTGAGGGAGGGAGGGAAGGGCGGAGGCAGAGTCCGTGTGGGCTGGAGAGGCACGTGCAGGGGCCCCCCTCCTCTCGTGTTTGCCACGAGGATGCCCAGGGGAGCGGCCGCAGCAGCGCAGGAGAGGAGAGCTGCCGCCCAGGGCTGGCCGGTGTCTGCGGGTTTGTGGGGACTCGCTCCCCCACCGCAGTCTCTGCTGCTGTGGCCCCAGGGCCGGGGGGAGGGGGGACACGGAAGAACCAGGGAGCCTGGCTTATTTTCTGCTAAGCAGAGTTACTTGGCTTTACTGGTGGTCGTTTGTTTGCTCGAAATGACCTTGAACACGGCTCCTGGCTGAGAAGATGGGGAAGGTCCCCACGGACCAGGCCGAGGCTCAGCTGGGAGCTGTCTATTTTTAGGTGCGCTGTGAGTCAGGCGTTGGCTTCACGGAAATGACGTCATCAGAACGGTTGTCTGAAAATGGACTCTTCCAAATCCAAACTCATTTCTTATCGACTGTGTAATAACCTCAGAGAAGGAAATCCTATCCTCGTTTCTGATTGATTTTCAATCAACCTCAGCTCCTAACGCATTAAACGTCTCTCTGCCTGATTCCTGCGACAAGTAATTAACAAGCCACAGCCAACACTTATGGACGCTCAGAAGTTATTTCAAGGGGAGACAGAGAGACGCATCGGGTCCAGTAGAATTCTTTGCCCGTTTCCTGGGGCTGCTGGACGGAGGGCCGCACGGGTGGAACTTTGCAAGTTAAATTAAATAAACGGTTGATCATCAGGTTTCTGTTCTGTTCCTCTCTTGAGCCCTGGACGTGCTGTCTTGGGTTTCACGGTTTGGTGGCCGCCTCAGGAAGCCCACGGCTGCTGTCCCCTAGTGTGGGTCTCTCGTGTTTGTCGGGCAGGCTGGGCCCCACCCAGGGCAGAAAGCACGCACGGGCAGCTGTGGTCACCCCACCTGCTGAGACGGGTCTGCTCCCTGGAGCCTGCCCGGGTGCAGGGGGCCTGGGGACTCTCTGGCCCACCGTCGTGGCTGGCTCAGTGGCATACGGTTATAAGCACCACTCTTTCCACTTGCAGCATTCTCTCTTGTGCAGCCGGCTCCTCCCTGATCCCTCCTCCCCCCAACGTCTGGCTGGCTCCCTCCGTGGTGCCCAGCGTCTCTGCCGTGGCATCCCCCCATTCAACGAGAGCTCTCGGAGCATCGGCCTCCCTCTCCGGCCAGTGAGAACGTGGAACTGGGGAAAGTGGCACATAGTAGACTCTCAGTAAATATTTAAAAACCAGGCGGTGCTTTGATTGAGGCAGGCGCCCCACACGTGAGCCCCATTACCCTTTGTTTTCCGAGCATCCCTCTTCACTCATCCTGAATCTCAGATGCTGATGGTAGTCCCGTGACCCTTCCATTCGCACCCGTATTCTCTTTAGCTTAGCAGTCCTAAGTGTAACCTCTACTCATTTTAAGTAATAGGCACATCTATCATTAAAGTCTAGCCACGGATAACGAGTGGCCATTTATGGCACTAAGCCCTCCATTTTCAGATCTTAGGACTCATTACATTTGATGGTTATTAAATATGTCTCATAACAATATTTTAATATGATTAAAAGTGCCATGCTGCCTCCTCTAGGATCTGGAGAAAAAGCCTAGGCAGATGTTAACGTGAAGTGAAAGGAGTCACTTCCTCTCCCCCCATGCCCCCTCTCCCCTACATCAACCTCCCCGCTCTTCTGGCAAGTGCTCCTTCTTCCCTGCAAGGAGCCAGAAATGCATAGGCAGCCCCTGGAGGAGGTGAGCGAGGGAGCTGCCCTGCGGGTCTCTGGGTGGAGAGAGGGGGCAGGGTCGTGTGGGGTCAGCACCCCGCCCCATCAGACCTCACTCCAAGCACCCGAGGCACCTGGTTTTCTCCCTGCTCCTCCAAATCCCGGGTCTTCTCCCCTTTTGCGGGAGCCCCAACCAGACCTGCCTGAATGTGGACTGCCCCGAGAATGTCAAAAGTCGGGTTTGTCCCGTCCAACAACTGGTCACGAAAGAAAAAGTAAAGCAATATCAGCATAGATTTCAATTAAAAAAAATAGCAATAGTTTTTTTCAAACCAGATTTTATTTATGTAAAAAAATAATAATAGTTAATAGCTGGAGGTGGGCCCGGAGAGAATCTGAGGCATAAAAATATGGCGAAAGGAGAAATACGACTTTTTACACAAGAAATGCTGGTATTGCTAATGCTTTAAAGACGATCTGTACAGGAACATTGTACAAAAACTTGCTTTCTTAACGAACGTGGGAACAGTCCGCAGGGATAAAAAGGTCCTATTTGTGAGCCTCCGGTTCGTTCATCAGTTGCAGCAAGGTCTGGCCGCACACCTGTGAAACCCAAGGCCACGTGCCGGCTCATCGAGGTGGGAGGACGCTGCCCCGCGGAGTCCGGGGGACGGACGGGAAGGGGCACAGCCAGCATGGCACGTGGTGCAGGGTCACTGGGACGACCGGTCCGGCGAGTGCACGCGCCTGCCTCCGCCCTCCGGTGATGGGCACCGACCGCTGGGTGCCGGAGCCAGTGCGTTTCTGCTGTCCTTGCTTCCCCTGCTCCGGAACGTGGGTCCTTCTCTTCCTGCTCACTCACCCTTCTGGCTCTTTCTCTTACAGCTACACAGAAGGCACCTCAGGATTTTGGAGAAAGGCAGTGTGACCCCATCCCCCCCCAGTTGTCCTCTTCCCCATTTCTTGTCGGCTGTGACTGTTTTGCATAACGGAGGTGACTGGGGTCTCGGAGTCTGGCGCGGGGCTGGCCGCTGACCAGCACAAGGCTGGGCACAGTCACGGACGTTTTGAAGTTGCTTATGAGCCTATATTGTGGGCCCCCGTGTCGAACAGGGACAAAAATGCCATCCGGTGAGATCGCTCTGAAAACAGTCAAGGAAGTCTATGTGACCGATCGGCGCGGGGGGCCGTCCGTGGCAGCAGGCACGTGGGCTCCTACCGTGGCCTCTGCTGTCCCATGCTAGGCACACCCCGCATGCTCCCGGGCCTCTTCTGAATCAGATGTGCAAATGTGGGTGTGGTATTTGAACGTCCGTCCGGGCAGAGGAGCGCTGGTTTGTTTCACAGTTTTATCTGAACTTGGCCCGTGGATCCCGAGACTGTGTATTTTCAGCAGCCTTCCGTTGTGCAGTGTGTATTGCAATGGAAGCTCCTTGAATTTGTCATTCAACCTGAAACCCCAGACTTTTGTTTGTTTGTGGTAAAACACAGTTTCCTGGGCCCAGGGGTTGGCAAGTGATTTATAAAGCCCAGGAGTGGGATTTTATGCTCTTTCTAGCTGGACTGCAGGCTCGCTCGCATGGTTTCGAGATACGGTTGAGCCTTGATTCACCACTGACTTCATTGCTGCCTCTCCTAACTTTGTGTGTCAGCTGCAGTGTGGTTGAGCATATTTTATTTTAAAATTTGAGGCTGATCTGGCCACAATTTCTTTTCTTCATCGATTACCGGGGTTGGATCAGCATTAAGGATTGCAAAGCAAGCATCCCACACCTCTCCTTAAATGTGCTTTCAGTTGAAGAACATGACCTTCCAGCTTGAAGGAGGCATTTTTTTTTCAGTCAAGGACATGCCATCTATTTCTGCATCCAGGCAACCCACAAATATACTAAAAGGAACGTGGATTAATGCAGAATCCTGCCATATGTACCTTCCTCCAGAAGGAGGCCAATCCATGCACCCGTCGGGGCGTATTCACTGTTCAACTCCGTGGGAATCCACGTATTAGACTGTTCTCCATCATGTCCGGTCAGCATTGTCCCGAGATTCACAAATGCACCATGTCTACTTGCAAGGCGTTAGCAGTAATGACAGTGGTGACCATTGGCTGAGAGCATCGTGCTAAGAGATGTCACTAAATTATCATAAGGACACTATGTGTCAAGCACAGTTACTGCCCTTACTTTACAGTGGGAGAGCAGGGCTTCCAGAAGTTCAGGAACTTGCCCCAAATCAGAGCCTAGAAAGTGGAGGAGCTGGGTGTGAACACGACAGGCTAGCATGGTCTTGACCATGACTTGCTCTTGCATTGGCTTCAGGTGTCAGCACTTCTAACAAGGACAGGGGTCAGATGTTTTCTGAGCTCGAAGTGACGCATAGGTAGTATCTTTAGGGAATAGTGCGGTAATCCTCTCGCTAAGGACAAAGGCAGAGACTAATGTTGCCATTGCCTTGTGTCCAGCCACAAGTGCCACTTCACGTGCAATAGCATCGGCATTGGGACACATTCCCTTTGAAAATGCAAGAGCAAAGAGGTAAAACACACGATACCGTTAACTGCTGTCCCAGAGTCATGGTGCCCGCAGCCCCCCGACATCCCTCCACCCCCTGACATCCATACCCACCATGTAGGCAGGGGCAGTCGTCCTTGAGCTGCCAATGACCTTGAGTCCCACGACAGCATCTTCAACAAGAAAAGCCACCTAAAATCCACTTCCCGCGTCTTGCTCACGGAGCGGTGACATGGGGAGGATACCGAGGCTTTTCCTATTCATTCTTGGGTAAACATTGTGTCTTGCTAATCAGGATATTCTCTTCTCCAGTATCCCTGTTCAGCAGTTCTTTTGAAAAATTAAGAAAAAATTTAATTTCCATTCAATTTAGTTAACATATAGTATTAGTTTGGAGGGTAGAGTTTAGTGACTCATCTGTGGCACGCAACACCCAGTGCTCATCCCATCCCGTGCCCTCCTTCACGCCCGTCCCCCGGTCCCCCCATCCCCCACCCGTCTCCCCTCCAGCAGCCCTCAGTGCGTTCCCTGGAGTCAAGACTCTCTTGTGGTTTGTCTCCTTCTCTGTTTTTATCTCATCCTGTTCAGCGGTTCGTACTCTCCTCCTTTGTAGGTCGTGAATCGCTTACTATTTCAAATTCTTCAAAAATATGTAATATGTGATCATGTTCTATGAAAGTCTGTTCAGCAGGAAATCTTGTTTTCTCTGATCATATCTCAATTATTCAGATCTTAATGACCCAAATTTCAATTCCTGCAAGTTGGATCCTGTTTTGAGCCACATGTGGCATGAATTTCAAATCCTTCAACCAACTGGTTTTTATCAGCGAGAATGTCAAGTACTCTAAGTCGCTAAAGAGCTGGCATTTTCTTGAAATGCCTTAAATAGTTGTTGTCACCCAAGACAGTGAGACATCTGGCACAAGGGAAGCTGTCCTCCCAGCGGACCAGTGAGACGAGGAGGAGGTGGACAGACGCGCCCCCGGAGCTAGAACCACACTGGGAGGCCCTGGGGACAGGCGCTCGGCGTGCCGGCTTCCAGCCCTGTTTGTATCATTGTCCTTCGTTTTCAACGATGCCGCCGCCACTGCTGACATGGTCGTTTCCCGGGCCAAGATGTCCATTTAGCGTGTACTTAGAGTGCCTCTTTGCTGCGTCCACTCGCACGGTCAGGCTGAAAGCTGGCTCGTATTGCAAGCCGTGCCCTGAGCTCTTGGACGATTCTGGGAAAGCTTTCTGAAAAGTGCGCCACGTGATCACTCGGCCAATGTCAACCAGAGGCAGTGGCAATAAGACCAGGGAAAACTCATTTTTCTTTTAGAGACCTCAAAATACTTGACCTTGTTCTTGAGTCTATCAAAGTAAGCAAGCTCTGTCTCACAGCTTTTAAAATCAACTGCTCCGCCTCTGGCCGCTTTAGATGGCAGCCCCTTATGGAAGCGTTCTCTCATCTTACGCGTGCGCTGTAAAGCTGTCCTCCAAAATTCATTTGCAGCTCCAAGTTCAGCTGCACCTGCTCATGAAGGTGGGTATGTGATCTTTCCCCACAAGGATCAAAGGCGCCTGGCCCACCAGAGGCCAGGGCTCCAGGGGTGGTCGCTGTAAGGCAGCCTGTCTCCGGAGTAAATTCTCCGGAAAACACGTTAAATGTGTGGTGGAGAAAATGTATGTGTGGACACAGGAGTGCACTTTTGGAGCCACAAGATTTGAAATTGACATGAGAAGCTATGGGGGAAAACTCACGGAATTATCACAGAACAGCCAGATTGACAATGAGATGTAGCAAAAAGAAAGTCTCCGAGGTGACAGAGTCTGGCTGAGGTCCCAGCGAGGCGAAGAGGCCGCAGAGTAGTAGGATTTGAACAAGACGGTGCGTGGAGAGCATGCTACCACCGGGAAATCAGAAGGTGGACCGGGCAAGGGGGCAGAGGCCCTGGGCTCAGTGCTGGCGTGGACGTGGGAAGAGGACAGTCTCGGCCACACAGCATCGGGGCTCAGCATCACTTGCACCATCCGGGGCGTGGACACCACGTGCGTCTGGCAGTGGGCGGGCCACTCACGCAGCGTGGGACAGATAATCTGTGGCCACAAAAAGGAGGAAATCCTGCCGTTCTCAACAACACAGATGACCCCGGAGGACACTATGCTAAGTGAAATAAGCCAGACGCCCAAAGACAGACACTGTGTGATCTCATTTATATGTGGCATCGGAAGCAAAAACCCAACTCCCAGAGCAGAGAGTAGAGCTGCAGTTACCAGGGATCCTGGCGAGGATGCCGTGAGTCAGCGGGGTGTGCTGGATGCTGGGAATTTGCCGGGGAAGGACGCCCGGGCGTTCCCAGCACGCGCACACGGACACGGGCGTGTTAGTTAGCTGGACCGAAGTGGTCGTTTCACCGCGTGTCCAGTCGTCCCACCGTACACCTTAAATATGCAACTTTCATGAAAAATAAAAAAAAAAAAAAACAACGTTGTTCTCAACTTAGGAAAAAAAGGATTTTAGACACACCACACCTTCCTATTCCAAGAATCACACCGTTAAATATACACATAACGATCTTCTATAATAATATTTTATCTTAATATGTTAACAGGTTATTTCAATTTGTATGGATCTATTATCAATATTATTGACTCGTAAGAAGAAAAAAAATAAGCCCCTGGGACCAAAGGCTGTTCAGCGACAAATGTCCTCCGGCAGCTCTGGGGCTAGACCGCTTCTACGCGCAGCAGACAGATTCATGGGTGCAGTGTGCTCGCGTGCACAAAAGTGTTGGGACAAGGAGCAAGCCGACTCTGGGCGGCTACTAGAAGGCTCGCTCGAAACCAAGCACACACGGGTCAGTGCCTCCAGAACCAAAGTGACTTTAAAAGACTTAAATCATTTCTTTGACACGTTTGGCAAATACAGACAAAAGTCACAATATGCCCTGTAAATAGCAATGATATTTTAAAAGGAACACATAAATTTCTAGAATTACAGAGAAGACATGTTATTGGTATTTCGAACCCACAGTCCCGGATAGTAGGGAGGGCGAGACTCCCTTTAAGAGGAGTCAGGATTCAGGGCATGTCCCCAAATGCCGTCGCACTGGCAAAGCCAGCGTGAAAAGCGAGACCATCAGAGCGGAAACCCCCTCAGCAGCTGGAGCGGCAAGACGCGTGTCGGCATCACGCATGGCCTGGGGCATTGAGCCTTTTCGTGACAGTGCAGAAGTCAGCACCTGCAGGCACCTGTCATCTCACTGCCCGCCCCCCTACCCCGCAAGGAGAGCAAGGAACCAAAACATGAGGTTATAAAACCAAAGGACATGGGTGGGAGATCCAACCTGATTAAAACCTATGCACATTTCTCCATGTAACTACTCAGTAAGATCCTCAATCTCTTATGTCCTGTCTAATTTTTGTGACATCTGGGAGGTCATGAAGAAACCGACTAGATTAAAGAAAGAAAACCATGGCCATCGAATGACCAAAGACCTCATTGGTGGAGGTCGAGTATCATGGAAACCTCTTTCTACCGCGTGCCTCTATAGCTCACCTGTAAAAATCTGTTTAATTCCTGGATTCCTTGAAGTGGCTTTTATGAGAACATTGCATGGGGTATTTTTTACTTCGGTTCCGTGTAGGCGTCAGCCCCGTGGCTGGGGCGGGAGATGCAGGCATCAGCAAGGTAACGACTGTTGGAGGAAGAGACACACAGAGGGACAGAGGCTCCGGCGGCGGGTCCGTCGAGCGGACTAGAAGCGGGGGACAAGGCATTCATCGAGGCTGTGGTGGCGGGATGACCAGAAGGGCTCAGTTTGCAAAACCTACGGGATGGCTGGATGAGCCGAACGTGACCGGCTGACTGCGTGGCAGCCGGAGACGGTCATTTTCTCTGATTCGTGTGGTTTTCAGTGCAGGTGCTTTCCCTAACTCGTTAGGCTGGAAACATTTTCCTTTTACCCGCCCTCCGAATGTTAACCAGTTATTACTTTTGTTCTGGAGACTTTAAAAAGTATTTAAAGCAAAGTACTTAAAGGTCTCGACATCTCCAACAGGCGGGCTGAATGGTGCAGCTCCCGGGTGGCCAGAGGCGGGGTCGGTGAGCCACGTTGCCCACAGTTCCAGAGAGCGCGCGTGGCACCTGCCTTTTCAATACAGTGGATGTCAGTGTTTTCAGTTCAGAAGAATTCCAAACACATGGAAATGTAAAGAGCATGGGATCCTGATACTGCCTTTGGTAAAATGACCTCTGACCTGCGCTTACTGAAGTGTTTCCGTCTTTTCTTCGGTTGTTTTTCTGTAGCAACACTTTAGAGTAACTTGAGGCATAATGGCAATTTACTCCTTCTTCAGTACGTGCTTCTAAAGCGTAGGGACCGTTCTCGAACTCGCTGTGACAAGTAGCTTTCGCACTCGTGCTGCTGACACGGGACGGTCACGGAGATCCGCCTGGAGGTCCCCTGACAGCCCACGGCAAACACGAGAGTCACCGCGTCTGCTTTCGGTGGCCAAGTGACATGTGCGATGGCACCGTGAGTGTCAGGTGACGAGAGGCAGACAGGCAGCAGCGAGGACGCAGGCGGTGGGGTCTCCACGGCCCGGACGCAGCGTGCAGCTCCCCCAGCTCCCGGGATTTCCTGGACTGTGGGTTACCCTGTAACTCAGAGCTGCTCTCCATGTTGTTCCGAGATCGATTTGGGCTTAAAGAACAGAAAACGGGAAAAAGTGAACACACCCAAAGCAGCTTCAGTAACTTAGGATGGAAGTAATATTTTAGTATATTTCTAAGAAATCAGCATAAATTTAAGAACTTATGAAACAGATTAATAATTAACAGTTCAATATTTTAAATTAATTGCAGTTATTCCTGGCTTATTAGTAATTAATAATATTAAATAATTATTAAATATGAAATTATTTTGGTCTGATAGGATAAAAATCAATTTAATGTTAACTTTACTATTTAGTGATTAAAATTAATAATAATTTAGAAATAAATGAGTAGAGGGGCGGCTGGGTGGCTCAGTTGGTTAAGCGACTGCCTTCGGCTCAGGTCATGATCCCGGAGTCCCAGGATTGAGTCCCACATCGGGCTCCCAGCTCCGTGGGGAGTCTGCTTCTCCCTCTGACCTTCTCCCCTCTCATGCTCTCTCTCACTTTCTCTCTCTCTCAAATGGATAAATCTAAAAAAAAACCATAAAAAAGGAAATAAATGAGTAGAAATGTGGAAACTTAGCGTGAATTTTAGAAATTATAAAGGTTTTATACTAGGTGAACGAAGTTTTTTGGTTAAAATGTTTACCTATAGCAAGATTTTCTTTGTTTCCAGCAAAAATTGTAGACTTTTTGGTTTTTTTTATTTTTGTCTGATTTACACGGCCCCTTTCATCACACAAGGGATTTTTCAGACCTGATTGAATTATCGTCACCCTCTGAATATCAAAAAAGGAAAAAAACAACAAGACTCACTATTGTTAAGATGTCAGTTCTTCTCAGCTTGATCCACAGATTTGACTCAATCCCAGTCAAAAGCCCAGCGTGTTATTTTGTGCTATCAACAGACTGGTTCTAAAGTTTACCAGGGGGCAAAGACCAGAATAACCAACACAGTATCGAAGAAGAACAAAGTGGGAAGGCTGGCATTACCAGACTTACCAGATATTTCATAGTTTGAATTGTGGGATCGTTTTAGGAGTGATTTCAGAGGATTGTCCGTGCACGATGGGATTGTTACCACCATCAAGTGTACGACCGCCTGGAGGGGAATGCCCACACGTGTATGTGTGTGACCACACGTGACGATCACGTCTCTAACCCTATAAGCAAGTTCCGTTGGAGAAATATGAGTTTTAATACAGAATGTCTACTCCTGGCCAACTTGAGAGCACACGTCCCTTCTGAGCAATGACGCATTCTCTACAGCAGTCACAGGATGTCATTGGCCTTGGTCTTGAGACTTGGCCGTCGGTTCTAGAAGTCCTGCTCTCCCAACAGTTGGGGAGAACGGATGGCAGGCCGAGGGACCCAGTTGGATCTCAGGGGGTCTCTGGATCTGTCCCCACTGCCGGCGGTTCTCACGATGCTACAACGACGCAGGGAGAGCAGGGGGCCCACGGGGATGCGGGCCTGTCCCTCGTTGCCTTCCGGGGACAGTGGGCTCAGTGCTCAGACACATGTGCCCTGGTCCTGCGGCTGCTGTGCGCAGACACAGCCCGGTGGCGGCGGCCACCTTCCAGGTGCAGACACCAGTTGACGAGCGAGGGGTTGGGGGGAACCCAAGGACTTCTTTCTGATCTCTGCTTCTATTTATGAATATTTACAGATGGCTTACTTTCACTTACATTTGTGTTTTTCCCCTAAAATGCCCCTTTCGAGTTTCATTCAGAGTGTTGCCCTCTCCCGCGTGGTGACCTAGCCGTGCGCACAGGTGGGGAAGCTGTCCCCAGACGCGTCTCAGTTTTACTCATCCCTGCAGAGAACCTCGGGGGACAGAAATCTTGGCCTTGCAGTCCAGCCCTTTGCAGCGCCAGAGGGAGGAAGCGATAGGCTCACACACGCAGCCCGGATCATGAGGCGCTGAGAAAGGTCAGAAGCCACAGGCAGTGATGAGACCAACGCCACCAGCAGCCAGCCCCAGACTCTAGACTAGGGCCGAGAGAGGGGGTGGGGGGTCATGAGTCCTCCTTGAACCAGCCCCACGGAGCCTTCGTCCTGGTGGGAAAATGACTGGAACCTTCTCTCCAGGGTCAGTCGGGGTCACACCAAGGGTGTGTGGAGGCATCGGACGGCCCAAGCCAGTGGTTGCTGCTAACAGAGCTCGGATGGATGGACAGGAACCCTGCTCCCTTCCATGGGGCGTCCTCCATTTGAAAATTAAGAGGGCAAAGAGGTCTTTCCTTCGACTTTTATTTGGGGCCCTCAGTAGCCTCTGCTTGAATTGTCCTTCCAGGGACGAGACAGATGGCCGTGGCCGTGGAGACCCGTGTTCTCTGGGCCCCTGTCTTCATTTGAAACCTCGCCGGGGTAACCGACCAGCCAGAATCCATGGGATCAAAGCGGCAGGAGACGGGGGGG
>JAPYYM010002661.1:0-12019 GCA_028534135.1 Potos flavus
GTATATAGCAATACAAGCCTTTCTCAAGAAACAAGAAAGATCTCAAATACACAACCTAACCCTATACCTAAAGGAGCTGGAGAAAGAACAGCAAAGAAAGACAGCAGGAGAAGAGAAATAATAAAGATCAGAGCAGAAATCAATGAAATAGAAACCAAAAGAACAGTAGAACAGATCAAGAAAACTAGGAGCTGGTTCTTTGAAAGAATTAACAAGATTGATAAACCCCTGGCCAGACTTATCAAAAAGAAAAGAGAAAGGACCCAAATTAATAAAATCACGAATGAAAGAAGAGAGATCACAACCAACACCAAAGAAATACAAACAATTATAAGAACATATTATAAGCAACTATATGCCAGCAAATTAGACAATCTAGAAGAAATGGATGCATTCCTAGAGACGCATAAACTACCAAAACTGAATCAGAAAGAAATAGAAAACCTCAACAGACACATAACCAGTAAGGAGATTGAAGCAGTCATCAAAAATCTCCCAACAAACAAGAGCCCAGGGCCAGACGGCTTCCCAGAGGGATTCTACCAAACATTTAAAGAAGAATTAATATGTATTCTCCTGAAATTGTTCCAAAAAATAGAAATGGAAGGGAAACTTCCAAACTCATTTTATGAGGCCAGCATTACCTTAATTCCAAAACCAGACAAAGACCCCATCAAAAAGGAGAATTGTAGACCAATATCCTTGATGAACACGGATGTAAAAATTCTGACCAAAATACTAGCCAATAGGATCCAACAGTACATTAAAAGGATTATTCGCCACGACCAAGTGGGATTTATTCCTGGGCTGCAAGGTTGGTTCAACATCTGCAAATCAATCCATGTGATACAATACATTAATAAAAGAAAGAACAAGAACAATATAACATTCTCAATTGATGCTGAAAAAGCATTTGACAAAGTACAGCATCCTTTCTTGATCTAAACTCTTCACAGTGTAGGCATAGAGGGTACATTCCTCAATATCATCAAAGCCATCTATGAAAAACCCACGGCGAATATCATTCTCAATGGGTAAAAACTGAGAGCTAGTCCCCTAAAATCAAAAACACGGCAGGGATGTCCACTATCTCCACTGCTATTCAACATAGTATTAGAAGTCCTAGCCTCAGCAATCAGACAACAAAAAGAAATAAAAGGCATCCAAATTGGCAAAAAAGTCAAAGTCTCACTCTTTGCAGATGATAGGCTACTTTATGTGGAAAAACCCAAAAGACTCCACTCCAAGACTGCTAGGATTCATACAGGAATTCAGTAAAGTGTCAGGTTATAAAATCAATGCACAGAAATCAGTTGCATTTCTATACAACAACAGCAAGACAGAAGAAAGAGACATTAAGGAGTCAATCCCCTTTACAATTGCACCCAAAACCATAAGATACCTGGGAATAAACCAAACCAAAGAGGCAAAGAATCTGTACTAAGAAAACTATAAAGTGCTCATGAAAGAAATTGAGGAAGACAAAAAGAAATGGAAAAACATTCCATGCTCATGAATTGGAAGAACAAATATTGTGAAAATGTCTATGCTACCTAGAGCAATCTACACATTTAATGCAATCCCTATCAAAATACCATCAACTGTTTTCAAAGAAATGGAACAAATAATCCTAAAATTTATATGGAACCAGAAAAGACCCCAAATAGCCAGAGGTATGTTGAAAAAGAAAGCCAAAGTTGGCAGCATCATATTCCAGGCTTCAAGCTCTATTACAAAGCTGTAATCATCGAGACAGTCTGGTACTGGCACAAAAACAGACACATAGATCAATGGAACAGAATAGAGAGCCCAGAAATGGACCCCCAACTCTATGGTCAACTTCTTTGACAAAGCAGGAAAGAATATTCAATGGAAAAAAGACAGTCTCTTCAACAAATGGTGTTGGGAAAATTGGACAGACAGCCACATGCAGAAGAATGAAACTGGACCATCTCCTTACACCACACACAAAAATATACTCAAAATGGATGAAAGACCTCAATGTGAGACAGGAATCCATCAAAATCCTTGAGAAGAACACAGGCAGCAACCTCTTCGACCTCAGCCGCAGCAACTTCTTCCTAGAAACATCACCAAAAGCAAGGGAAGCAAGGGCAAAAACGAACTATTCAGACTTCATCAAGATCAAAAGCTTTTGCACAGCAAAGGAAACAGTCAACGAAACCAAGACAATGGACAGAATGGGAGAAGATATTCACAAATGACATATCAGATAAAGGGCTAGTATCCAAAATCTATAAAGAACTTCTCACACTCAACACCCAAAGAACAAATAATCCGATCAAGAAATCGGCAGAAGACATGAACAGATATTTCTGCAAAGAAGACATCCAAATGGCCAACAGACACATGAAAAAGTGCTCAACATCACTAGGATCAGGGAAATACAAATCAAAATCACAGTGAGATACCACCTCACACCAGTCAGAATGGCTAAAATTAACAAGTCAGGAAATGACAGATGTTGGTGAGGATGCAGAGAAAGGGGAACCCTCCTACACTGTTGGTGAGAATGCAAGCTGGTACAGCCACTCTGGAAAACAGTATGGAGGTTCCTCAAAAAGTTGCAACTAGAGCTACCCTACGACCCAGCAATTATACTACTGGGTATTTACCCAAAAGATACAAACGTAGTGATCCGAAGGGGCACATGCACTCCAATGTTTATAGCAGCAATGTCCACAATAGTAAAACTATGGAAAGAGCCTAGATGTCTATCAACAAATGAATGGATAAAGAAGAGTGGTACATATATACAATGGAATATTATGCAGCCATCAAAAAACTGGAATCTTGCTATTTGCAACGACGTGGATGGAACTAGAGGGTATTACGCTAAGTGAAATAAGTCAATCAGAGAAAGATAATTATCATATGATCTCTCTGATATGAAGAATTTAAGAGGCAGGGCAGGGGGGTTGTGGGGGGGATGAAACAAGATGGGATCAGGAGGGAGACAAACCATAAGAGACTCTTAAACTCACTAAACAAACTGAGGGTTGCTGTGGGGTAGGGGGGTAGGGATAGGGTGGCTGGGTTATGGACATTGGGGAGGGTATGTGCTATGATAAGTGCTGTGAAATGTGTAAGCCTGACGATTCACAGACATGTACCCCTGGGGCAAATAATACATTATATGTTAATTTAAAAAAAAAAAGAATTTTCAAGTTGGACTTCCATGAGATTATCTCTCCTTAAAAATATTCAGAGAAGAAATGAAAAACCCGCCCTCCACCCTGTGGATTGCAGCTGCATAAATAGATTACAGATTTATAGAGAAGACATCTCCTGAAGTGATTTTGTAAATATAACTGAAGTATTCAGAGAGAGGAAAAACAAATTATAGCGTTATGTGAAATGTCCTACAAAAGTCGAGTGTGTGGTGGTGGTGGTGGTGGTGTTGGCACTGACATTTTGAAAAAGATATTGAAAGGGGGAAAAGCCAGTCTTACTTTTTGGACAATTAAAAACAATTAAAAAACAGTTACCCAGACTTATATAAATTCAGTCTCTAAAGTTTCTCTAATTAAAATTAGATTTTAAGTAACTTCAGATCTGGAGACAGAACCCTCTCAAACTAATATTAAGTATTTTTCTGGAGAAATGATGTTGATATAGAAGACAATCTGGATGCTAAAAGTTTGACATGGACTTAACTTATGTTAGCCACATGTAAGTAACAATTTCAATAATTCCTACAAGGGAGGGATTGGAAATTACAACAGATGTTATGTTATATAAGCATATGTAATTTTTATGTAATTAACATTAAATTAACTACATAGTAAGCTATATACTTTGGTCATAATTAATTCTATGTTTGTGTATCAGGGAAACTCTTCTCCCTTGAAGAGAAGATGTATACTCGGTATGTTAGGTAATGAGGATTTATTCTATTAGTGCAGCGAGAAGTGAGCATGTGTGGGTAGCCCTATCAGCAGTTGTGTTGTCACTGGATCCTACTCTCAGTTTCCATGACTTGAATGTGCTTTAGCCTCAAGGAAAATAGAAATAAAATGTCTTACTTTGATTCAGGCTAAGTAACACCTCAAATGCCCCATATTCATGTTCGTTCCTCTCAGAATCAAGCATCTCTTAAGAACAAGGCTACAGGTCTCACAATCCCAGATTTCAAGATACACTACGAATCTGTAGTAATCAAAACAGCATGGTACTGAAAAAAAAAAAAAAAAAGACAGAACAACAGAACAGAATAGAGAGCCCAGAAGAAAACCCACACTTACACGGATCAATTAATCTATAATAAGGGAGGCGAGAATATACACTGGGGTAAAGAATCAAGCAGCTCCTATTTAAATCTTTGCACATAGCTCCTTGAAAATTACAAGAGAGTATCCAACTGAGTTGTGTTAAGTCCATCTGATAAAGACTGCTTTTATTGGGCAGTGGCTTTAACCAAACTCCCAAGGGCAGTTGTTCTCCTTGATATCCCGCATATTCAGCAGTGTGCCTGGCTTCGATGTCACTCCCTAATGATGGCTTTATGTCTCAGTGCTGATATTCCTGATGGTTCCCACTGATTGATCTCCTATTTTATGGGCAAGACTAAAGCAGGACAATACTGTATGTTAGGGTGAAAAACCTAGGACAACAACAACATCTATAGTTTAGAAACAGAAGATTGTGGAGCCATCTAATAGAGCTAAGAGTCCCATCCATAGTGCAATGTTAAATCATACTCAATGTGTCCCCGAAATACGAAATATTCACAATACTCAGGCTCTCATTTTCATCCCATTGTCTACTTTTCTTCACACAGTATTTATAACAAAATATGCTTGGTTTTAGTGTAATTTCTTTTCAGATACCTATTTTCATAGTGTTTAACTGCTGCTCAGCATTATCTTAAAATTAATAAAATGTTCTTGTGAAAATTCATATTTAAGATACTTTAAGCAGCTGAAAGGGTTTTTAGCTGACCCTTTAAGAAGGGTAGTTCATTAACAGAGAGACAGATGGTTGTGGATTTTTGAATTGTTTCTTTCCTACCCATTGTTTTAAATACAGCTGACCATTTTTAATATTAAGAGTCTCAGTATTCGTAAGACCAATATTTGTATTAATGACAACTTCAATAAGAAAGAAGTTAACTGGATTTTTTAAGGAGGTAACTTTGTAACAGAAACCAGAATTATTAAATTAAGGAAAGATTACTGGTTTATGTACTGTTCAGAATAAACTTTCCCTTGATATAGGAATATGATGATTTTTACATATAATGCCTAAATTATGTTAAGTCAATTAATAAATTAGTTTAATCCCAAAGGTCTCAATATACTAAGCCTTTAAAAAAATTTTAGGATTAGTCACATGATCCATATTCTTTAAAGAAATTTACTGTTCAAAAATACATACACAATAAAATACCAGTGAGAGACCATTCTTCACAAGTTTTTCGTGTCTTTCTATGTCTTATCAGAGGCAATTTTTTCCTGACTATATTTTCCATAGTAGCAGATAGATACAGTCTCTTTCCAGAGCAAAAGTCAGTACATTTACTGCCCATTACAAAATATTTGGGTTCCACAGGGTTAGGGTTCTTCTCCTGTAATGCAACCTACTCCACATACAGGTGTCAGCTGGTCCTCGGTATGTTTCTCTGTAAGAACTGAGGCTCAGAAAACCCGAGCAAAAATGGTACTCTGTCTACTGCTATCATTGAGAAATGAACTGTTATTAGTCTTTGATCCGGGGGTCTTGGGTCTTATATTAACACTTATAAAGCCGTGGCAGGCTAATTTGTTACTTTCAAGGAAGATAAAAACTCAGATCCTTCACAATTCTTGATAAATCCACTATTTTTATTAAAAGTTTCCTAACATATGTTCTCCACAGACACAATGGTCCCTGAGGTTTACTAATTCAGGCTGGTTGATATATAACTTGTTTAAGAGCAGGAAAACAATTATATTACTGGTAAATGATTTGCAAACATATCTAGTGGAAATAGTCAAGTTTATAAAATGTTGACTAATCATTAATCCGCTTAGAAATGGGGCTTTTAAGAGATTAATTTGAATAATCAACAATAGACATAACATTTGTTTTCATGCACTTTCCATGGGGAAATAATTATCTCTATTAAATACATCTTTCAAATTAGACTTAGTTTTATGAAAGATTTTCAAACAATTTGTATCATATACATAGATTGGGAAAGAAATGGAATAACTTGTCTAATAAATTCAACTTAATTCCTGAAACTTTCCATAGAAACTTCTAAGAACTAAGAAGTTCTTTAAGAAAGACTTCACTACATTGTGATCATAAAAATTCTCAGCTACAGAGTATCACAAATGATTGATAATTCACACATTTACCTGCTGCTTGGAAAAGCCTGCTGCTTGGAAAAAAAAAATGAAGTTACCCTTCAGTCCCTTGATAATTAGCTCCTGTTGTCAAAACTTCAGTTACAATTTGATTAAAAAAAAAATTCTAAATGTCAAGAACCATGCAGTCTGATAAATATGGATGACATTTAAAAAGCAAAGTAAGTAGTACCTACAAAGAAGAAGAGGTAAGTGTCTTGTGCTGCATTTATTAATAAGTTATCTATACCTCATTCACTTGGTTATTTGTTCTTTTATATGAATAGTACCTTCTGTTTATGAAGAATGGTGTAATGCTTTATTTCCCTTTGTAGGTAGGTGGACGACAAATACTAACAAGTTTACAAGTAATATGTTAGAACTAAAAATAAACCATTCAAAAGGAAAATTAGAGTGTGTATAAGAAATCCTGTTTATTACTTGGAGTCAGATGCAGAGAGCCTCCCAAACTATGATTTTTTCCCCCTATATTATTAATTGAATTCTTGAGATTACATCAGTGCATATTCATTAATTATTACATGATTCAATTCAGACCTGCCATTTGGGTAAGCAGCCACTTCATGCCAAATTAAAGACTTACTAACAGTTGGGATGTATATGGTATATTGAGGGATAAATAGAAGGTAAAGCTCCTATGTAAAATGATTTGGGAGAAATAGCCAATTGTCAATTTTTAAAATATCACAGGTTTTAACAATTTAATTCTCAAGGATAGTCACTGACTCCACTTTGCATTCCATTTTGATCTGTAGCACTTGATATTAGACTCTCTCTCTATTGATCTTGCTACATTTTATTCAAAACTTATCATGGAAAACCACCAGTTATGCAAATGGGATAGAAATAATTCCATTAGCCACAGACACAAAACACAATTTTTCAAGGCTTTAGGTTAACGTAGTAAAGGAACAGACACATTTAGTTAAAATAAATCCATAGCTATGAGCCAGAAGTTTACCTTTTCTTATTTTGGTGGATTTCAGGTATTTTGAGGTTTCAAGAAGCCTAGATGGACTTGAAGATATTGTTGGCCCTAATCCTGTATGACTGGTGTTCTTATAAGGAGAGAAAGAGATTCCAGGAACACTTGCAGGCACAGAGGAAAGGGTTTCTAAGTACAACAAGAAGACCGCTATCTACAAGTCAATGATTTGCTTTCTTTCACTATAGGATTGTTAGTATTTTACACCATCCTATATAAATGAAATCATATATAGTGTTCACTTTTGAGTTCTTCCACTCAAATTTAGATTTCATTTTCTAACTATGGCTCAATAGTTCATTCCTTTTTATTGTTAAGTATTATTTTATTGTACATATACAGCACAGTTGATTTACTCATTCACCTTGTGATGAATATTTGAGTTGTTTCTAGCTTCTGGCTATTACAAATAAGCTACTGTGGAATATTTGTGTATAATCTTTTTAGGATATAGGTTTTCATTTCTCTTGAGTAAATACCTGTTAGGGTTGATGTAGAGTATGAAATCATCCATAATACTTGCTAAAATGTAATATGGAGGCTTCTGGGGGTGAGGGAAGGTTTTGGAGAAGGGCCTAGGCCTTTGGGACCTGTCTGCTATTGGAAGGGCGTGTGTGTGTGTGTGTGTGTGTGTGTGTGCACGCGCGCCTTTCCTGAAGCTTTCTTAGCCCAAACAGCTGCCCTGTGATCTAAGAGATGTATGGATTGTCCCTTTAGCGGAGCTCGTAGAACACACTGATCAGCACACTGTATCTTTCCTGTAATCGGACTCCTATTTCCTGTAAGACCCCTGCCACATATCACTTGCTTGAGAAAGAGTAATAAAGATTTATGATTAACCTGAAGCACCAATGAAGGTGAGAGCAAAGAAGAGTGAAGGGTCTTCATCTCTGAGCCTGGACCCCGTTGTCTTTTCCTCTCTTTCACAGAAAAGTTTGGAGTAATCTTTCATCCGTTGGTACAGGGATTGCTGGCCATTCCTGGCAAGTGGTGACACCGATGTGACCATCTTGCAATGGACACCTGATGGACCACCCGAAAACCAAAAGTCTGCCTGCAGTAAGTTGACATTGGCTCATGGCCGAGTTCGGGGAAGTTTCAGGCTTGGGTCTTTTTACCGAATTAAAAGGTCTTTAAGAACTCCAGATATGGGGCAAAGCCTCTCTTTCCAACAGAGGCAATAGATTAAGGTTTTAAGGCAACTTTTAAAGGCTAATGTGGCAACATAAATGAGGAACAGCTCCAACATATATCACAAGTAGTTTTAGATGTAAATCCTTGGTTCCCAAGAATGGTACCTTAGGTGTAGAACGTTGGGAAAGAGCAGGTACTAATATGAAAAGAACACATGAATGAGGCTATAAGATCTCTCTTTTGGCCCTAACTTTATTTCAAGCTGCTTTGGCTCCTTTACATACAGAAGCTTCCCCTAATACGCCTCTTACTAAGAATACAGAGGAAACAAAGTTAATTGAAAAATCCCCTATCCTAAGAAGGAGGAATTACAAACCACTCATAATGATGAGGATCCTCCTCCACAGGCATGGGGATCTTTACAAGACTCTCTTCCTCTGCCTCAGTTACCTGAATGCCCTCCTCAGGGACTGAATTTGCCTTTAGGGCCAACTCCTTTTACCATAAAGACTGATGGGCCCTTGCATTAGAGAAGCTATTTTTAAAGGACAATTAGATGTATTCCCAGTGTTATTTGACCAATAACAGCGAGTTTATGAACCTCTCCCTTTCAATTTCTTCATAGAAATTCAGAAAAGTATTAGGGAAAATGGGGCCTTATCCCTTTTTTCAAAAGGACTTACTGATTCTGGCTAATAATTATATGACCTGTTGGGACTGGCAGTGTTTAGGTAAAACAGTATTTGGTCTGGCATACTGAATATGATGAATTACGTGAACAACAAGCTGTTAAAAATCACTTAGCAGGAGTTCCTATAGTGGCTAATACGCTTCAGGGGAGAGGTCCATACGTAGATGTAGGACAACAACTTTTTAAGGATTCTAGAGTCTTTGACCAATGCTTTCTGTGCAAAATGAACTTGGGAACGGATCCCTCATCAGGGCACTCCTCAAGGCTCTTTTGCCTCTATTAAGCAGGACCCCAAAAAACCCTTTATCGAAATTGTCAATAAATTAGAGCAAGCTATTCGGAAACAAATCAGCCATAATCAGGCTGCAGACCTACTGCTATTACAATTGCATATGAAAACGCCAACAAAGACTGTCGAGATGCCATGAAAGGCAACCGTAGTAAAGCCTCCACTATCAGAGAATCAATCAAAGCAGGCCAATGGTTTGGCACAGAAATTCAAGGCAAGAGTCTTTGCCGTGGCATTGCACCCTGCATTTCTAAAGGGAACTAATGATAAATCTGCCTGTTTCCAATGTAGAAAGCCTGGTCACTTTAAGAAATAATTCCAAATGCCCACTTCCAACATGCCCTCAGCCACTCCAGGAAAGCCCCCAAATAAACCTTGTCCAAAACACCAAAAGGGCTTTCTTTGGGCTAGCCGGTGCAAATCACGATTTGATCACATGGGCCACCCCGTAAGGTGGGGAAACTCCTAATGGTTCTCATCTCCAGGCCCACCAAAAATGGGGACCTCAATTCGCTTCGGTCAGATGAGCAAACCACAATTGCCTCTCTCAAGGCCAACACCCTTGGCACCTCACTCAATCAGAACTTTTCTTAAAGGAAGGAGCAGACCTCACAAAAGTTCCTACAGGAGTCTGGGGTCCATTGCCAAAAGAAACGGTAGGACTTATTCTGGGAAAATCTAGTCTCAATAGCAAAGGAATCAGTTATTCCAGGACTCATTGACAATGACTACACAGGTGAAATTACCATCTTAATGACAGGAAAATTCTGACCAAAAACATTCTGTCCAAAAACAAAAATTGCCAGGTACTCCTTCTTCCTTACTAGGTCCCCAGGAGAAAGAGGGGATCAAGGCTTTGGCAGCACTGGGACCAAGGGGATTTATTGGAATCAAAGTATCTTTTTAGAGAGGCTGATGATGAAGGTTAGCATACAAGAGAAATTATTTATAGGACTCACCATATAAGGGCAGACATTACCATTATTAGAGCCACTGATTGGTCAGATAAATGGCCAAAATCCCCTTCCCATAATTCCATAGTTAGCATTGGGACTTGCAACTGATCCTACCAAAGTTTATCAATTCTTACCTGCAAAAACCCAGACAGAAAACTCACTTATTGCCAGCCATTAATACTAGCAATACCCATTAATCTGTGGGGAAGAGACCTACTATCCCAGTTGGGAATGAAAACTGGGGATACCCCTTTTAATTGGGGCCACTGTCCTTATTCCTCCCCTGCCTTAACATGGCTGACTTCAGAGCCAGTTTGGGTCCAACTGTGGCCCCTTAAAAGGGAGAAATTAATACAAGCAAAGGCTCTTAACCAAGAACAATTAAAATTAGGACACACAGAACCCTCTAATAGCCCTTAGAATGCTACCATTTTTGTAATTCCTAAAAGGTCGGGACAACGACCATTGCTACATGACCTCAGAGCTATCAGTGCAGTTCTTCGACCCATGGGGCCACTTCAGCAAGGACTGCCATCCCCTGCAATGATCCCTAAAGATTGGGTTCTTAAACTCATGGACTTGAAAGATTGCTTTTTCAGAGGAGGAGGAGCAAGATGGCGGAGGAATAAGAGGCAGAGATAGTGTCTGATCCCAGAAGTTCAGCTAGTTATCAAACCACTCTAAACAACTACAAACTTAGCAGGAAGTAGAAGAGAAGACGAACAGCACCTCTAGGAACAGAAAATCGACCACTTTCCGGAAGGTAGGATGTGCAGAAAAGTGAATCCAAAGCGACTGCGAAGATAGACCGCGGGGGGAGGGGCCGGCTCCTGGCAGCCGCAGAGCAGCGGAGCACAAAATCGGAACTTTTAGAAATTTGCTCCACTGAGGGACATCGCTCCAGAGGCTAAGTGGGGGGTGGAGCCCTCGCGGGGACAGCGTGGTTTCAGGACCCTCGGGGTCACAGAAAGACCGGGGGTGTCTGAGGGTGGCAGAGCTCCTCGATCAGAACGGGGAAGCCAACAGCAGAGACCGAGCCGAACAGTGAGCTACCAGCTCAGACTTACCTTGAACTGTGATCCCGGCACAGTCAGGCCACTGCTCTTCAAGCAGGGACCCCACAAGGGGCAGATCCGGAGAGACCCCCTCCTTCCTCCTCCGGGAGAAGCGGCGCGGTAGCTCGCGGCAGGAATCTGCTGGGTTTGGAGACTCCAAACGGCTGTGCGCCAGGGACAGAAACGCTCGGTCAAGGCCGGGTGAGCTCGGAGCGCGGCCGGAGACCAGGGAGACGGGAGGGACGGACTGCTTTTCTCTGAGGGCGCACTGAGGAGTGGGGCCTGAGCTCTTGGCTCCTACCGGCCGGAGACTGGGAGGCCGCCATTTTCACTCCCCTCCTCCAAAGCTGTACGGAAAGCATTCAGGGAACAAAAACTACAAGAGCGAACCCGAGCAGATTGCTTAGCCCGGCCCCTGGCAAGGGCGGTGCGATTCCGCCTTGGGCAAAGACATTTGAGAATCACGGCAACAGGCCCTTCCCCCAGAAGATCAACAAGAAAATCCAGCCAAGACCAAGTTCACCGATCAAAGAAAACG
>JAPYYM010002662.1:0-12019 GCA_028534135.1 Potos flavus
TGTCACATCGGCATTTCCTTAATTGGGGTAAAGCAGAGATAGAACATTTTTAGATAAAAACTTATTTTGCCTTCAAACCTATGGGCTGGTTATCGGGAGGTATTAGATGTTTTGCCAGTTTTAGCATAAAACTAACAAAAGGTATGTGACAGGTATGTGTCGATGGGTCTCATTTGGGCTCTGAGAAAGGGTCTGGCCTTCTGGTCCAGTGTCAGTAAGAAACACACAGTGATGTCCTGTTCCTCAGGAAGGGAGAGGTTTGCAGGGGTCTCCCTATGGGGACCCGTTCCACTTGAGAAGTGCCCTGACTGTTCCAGGACGCGTGTGGCTCAACACCCGGGGCGGGTGGACTGAAGCCGGGTGGGTGTTTGGTAAAAAGAAAGGCCCAAACCCACCCACACAGGCCTGTCCAGGCAGCATGGAGAAACGGGGAACATACGCAGTCACCCCGGAACTCCCTCACTGCTTGGCCCTGGGTGGGTGAACATGGGCTGACCAGCAGGTGGACAGGAAGGTTCAGGGCAAAAACTATGGGAACCCTTGCAGAGAGAAGTACACAGCCCTGTCTCTGGGTCCCCTATTGACGTGATCAGAGTGGGGACATATGGAAGTGGGTGAGGGAATACTAAATAAGACTTTTCTATACATATCAAGGGCTTCCTGCTTAAAAAGTGAAAGTAATGATGATTTTCCATGGGGGTTTGTCAACCACCGACACCATTTCATGGTGGAAAGCAGAGTAGAGGGTCTGCAGTGTGTTGTGGCGTTGCGTTAGGTGGTAGACACTAGGTTATTAACGTTTGTTTTTTTCTTTCTTTGCCAAGGTACGGACATTGCTGCAGGAGAAGAAGTTGCCATCAAGCTTGAATGTGTCAAAACCAAACACCCTCAGCTCCACATTGAGAGCAAAATCTACAAAATGATGCAGGGAGGAGGTATGCCCTTTACCTGTTCGAAAGAAAACCAGGCTTGTATTTGATGAGGGAGAATGTGTTGTGAATCAGAGCCTCTGGTGTATTTGGGAAGGGGAGGAAAACGTCCATATGCTTGACTCGGTCACGTGGCTTCCTTCAGATACCGAGAGGCCTACCGAGGGCCTCATTCAACAGGAAACACGATTTTCTGCTTTTCCCTATCCTCACATTAGCTAGTAGTGTCTTTGAACTCAGGGTTCACGTGAATTTTGATTTTTCAGGCACGCTCCTGACTGTTGGGTGTGCCCCCTCAGTCACGTGCTTTGCTCACAACGTTGGGAGAGCCCCCTCAAAGCCTCCTGAGTGAAATGGAGTTTGAACTCAGTGTCCTGATTCTGCAATTCTCTCAGACCTAAGAGTGTCTGATGTTTGAGAGCACTCATCCTGGTCTCAGATGACTTAACTTTTAGAATCCTCTGGACTTCCACATAGTTTGGCTAAAGGAGCAGGTGGGTTTTGTTGGGGGCTCTCAGAGTCCCGAAGACACTGCCGCATTAGGGAGGGCATGTCCGTGCTTCACCCCAAGGAGCCCCCCTCGGGATCAAGGCTCTGTGTCTGAAGAGTGGCTGCACTGCATCCTGTTTGCAGTCCCTTCATGGCAGAGGCAGAAGCCTCTGTGGTACTTTCATAGTTTGGGGTGCTCTGGGCGCTTCGCCAAATGAAAACTTGTCTTCAGAGTCTGAATTCGCTTTTTCAGGTGAGAAGGAAGGATTGGTGATTCCACTCTGGCATCTTTCCTCCACAAAAATGGTTTAATCTGTGCTGCTAGTAGCAGCCAACATTTCTTGCTTCAGGCAGCGACAAATGTCCTTTAGCAACAGATGCATATCGAAGCAACACAGACAGCCCTGCAGGACCCATCGCAGAGGGCATCCAGGGCGTCTTGTCCCAGGTTTCTCGGGACCAGGGGCGGCTGTGGGCTCTCCACTGGCACCCAGGGGTGAAAACGCCTGTGGGCCCCAGCGAGTGGTCCGCAGAGGGCCCAGCCAGTGCGTTTGCCCCCTGGTGACCCTCAGCAGAGGGCTTCTCAGGCATCAGGGACAGTCTACACAGCTTGTCCGGCAGTGACTCGGGGGTGGCCTTCATGGTTGGGCAGGGCCTGATGGCTGGGGGTCAACAAGGCTTAAAAGCCTTGTTGAGTGTTAACAAGCAGCATCTCTGTTGAGAATTTGTAAGCTGGAGGGCCAGAGGGCAAGAGGAAAGAAAACAGTCCGCTGACGCCCCAAATAGGAATTGGATAAGTGACTGAGACTGAACAGAGAAGAATTTATTCCCTTCGGGGCGGGGCTTCGCCATCCCTGGACCGCAGCTGTGTGCCGCAGGGGCTGAGGGCCCAGGCTGCAGCGCTGCATCTCACTTTGAATCCTTGCTTTAAGATTCGTGTCCCCTCTCTAGGGTCCTAGAAACCTAGGCTCTTCTCCCAGCCGGCCATCTCTCACATGTAGGTTGAGTTTTACTTCTGTTTCACATGTGCACTTGGTGGATATTATCAAGGTACTTTAAAAAAAAAGTGAAGATCTCAATTTTTGAAAACAGATGATGTCCAGAAACGCAGAGTCCATGATTTATTGTGTAAATGGCCAACCACCACGAAGCTGGGGCTGCAGACAGGGTGCAGGGGCCACGTGCTGTTGGTCAGCCTTCTGCATCACATCTTGTGCTAATGCACACAGACCCCTTGGTCGTGAGGAAGGGACGGCCAGTACCTCTGATCGTGGCTCTTCAATGCTTTTAATGCGTTCTGGGCTTCCCTGTACGTGGCACCCTAGGACGAAGCTGGAAGCTGGGAGGCTGCCGTGCGGGGTCATCTGGACGCGGGCTGGAGAGCGCGGCGCTCAGGCGGGCCGGCTGCCTGCAGGAGGAGTCAGCCTCGCCTACAGACACTGACACGTCGGCTGCCCCTACCGTCCTCGGCAGTGGGTGTCAGCCAGCCTCGGGTCCTGAATGAGGAAACACGCACAGACCAATGCAGAACTTTCCAGACGACAGAGATTTGAACCTGCGCGTCGTGGCGCCCAGGCCGCTGTTGCACAGCAGCTCTGCTCCTGGGGGGGGCGTGCCACTGCCCTCCCTGGCAGTCAGTAGCGTGCCCCAGATGCTTCCACCAGCCGCGAATCTGCTGGCAGTGATGGAACACTTGGAATAGCAGAAATAAGTCTTGCTTAGTTGCGTTGGTGAATGGCTTGGGTAGACATCAGGTTCTTCTCAAAACTGCAGTGGACTGCCAGACGTTAACTGCTCTTCCCCATCCTGATGTCCCCAGAGTGGCTTTGGACCGACCCTCTTTTGGTGGTCCCTCAGTAGGGAACATGTGTCTAGTCCACAGTCGCTTCTGGCCAAGGCTCAGGGCGGGTGGGCCGTTTGTGTGGGATCTGGGCTGGCAGTGAGGGCGGGCCGGCACCCACCAGTGCAATAGAGGCGGGCGGCATCCCCAAGTTCACCTCTCTCGTCCTGTGTTCTGGTCAGTTCCCATGCTTTCTTTTGGACAATCACTATCTTTTTGTTAAGAAATGTTTCACAGTAGCCAAGAATGTATGTAATCTGTGGGGACCGATACTAAATTGAATGTCTATTGCTCCCACCTGCTCGAGAGGCAGTAGGACCCCCCCTCAGTGCCCACATATCAGTCCCAGTGCGCTCTGGCGGAGATGCCACGGTCCAGAGTTCGCCCCCCACATCCCTGCCTAGTTTGTTCTAAGTTTTTGTTTCTCTGTCACCTGTAAGAAATTTGTTTTTAAAAATCCAGTAACCTTATCTAGAAAGGTTTGGCAGTTTATAGTTGTTTTAGGTTTGAGTTGCCGAAAACTGAAAATTTGTATTTGTATTAATGTCGAATATTGAAACTTCTCATAAGTAAAAATGAAAAGCATTTGCCTGTGCCTGTCCCCTAGTTTTTCACTCCAAGCATAGGTTTTGGCATCTTTGGACTCCTTTAGGTGTTGAGAACTACACACAGTGACACCAGGCGACCCATTTCCCATCCGAATGGCACATGGGTCGGGGCAGCATGCTGGTCGCCACTGCTCTCGCCCCACAGGCCTTGCTTGCTCCTGTGTGGGCCCAGCAGTGGCGTGCATTTTCAGATTTCTGATCTCGTCGGCCCCAGAGG
This sequence comes from Potos flavus, assembly GCA_028534135.1. Taxonomy (NCBI): domain Eukaryota; kingdom Metazoa; phylum Chordata; class Mammalia; order Carnivora; family Procyonidae; genus Potos; species Potos flavus. The sequence goes on from JAPYYM010002662.1 coordinate 4,084, forward strand.
AGCAGTCTGGACAGGCGGCGGGAACATGCTTGTGAGTAGCTTCTTAGCTGATTGCTTCCTGGGGCCTCACCACTCGATTCTCCAGACAGTCCGCTCAGGACAAAGCAGGCTACACAGAAAGCTTAGCATCTTCTGGCCAGAGAACTCTAACAGCAAGGAGCTCTGCCTTTACCGCATTTTATCTGCTCCCCGATGCTGGGGTGACGAGGCAGGCTGGTATCGACCACTAGAGAAAGTAGGTGCCGCCATCGGAACACTCCATCAGTGTCAGCGGACATTGCACACCCGCCTGACATACGCCACATCGGAATCTACACAGTACGGTCTTCATGGAGCACACAGCTTTACTCTGGACCCCGCGTGCTCCCGGGGTGCCCTTGTGCTGACGCGGCTGCTGTTTAGTAACCTCACGTCTCCGTAAACGGTACTTCCCTCCTGCTTCTGGCATCTTGCTCTTGGGGACGGTGCCTCGATGGCAGCCAGACCTCTTTTCTTGGCACACAGCCCGAGAGAGGAGTTGTGTTTCACGGAGCAGGCGGGTGCTTGGCCTGCAGGGTGACGTCGCGTGCTGCACGTGCCTGCAGGGCCGTGTCCGTCCCGCCTGCTTGGCATCTGGGCTTCTGCTGGAGCCACGTCCTCTTGATCTCGTCGTCACCATCCCTCTGTAGCGTGGCATGGGCTGTCTTCACTAGCACACAAGACAAGGGGCGTTAAAAATTAAGGGCATCTCTTCCTTCACTGTGTTTTCTGAGGGGAAGGGAAAGGGTCGGTGCATATGTTACACAGCGGTAGCAGATCTAATCACCACATCCCTATTGTTGAGGGACAGGGTCACTGAACCTGGGGGCTCAGCCTCTTGGAGCTTGGGAGAGGGCAGATAGGCACATGCTTCCCTCCACTCCCTCCTTCCCCAGAAATTCAGGATTCCACACAAAGCTTTGGTTTCCTGCATTAAACATGGAGTTACATTCACCCCCATCCTACTAAAGTCTTGTGGCCCCTTTGACTTGTGTGTCCTGTACCTTCAGAGATACTCCTGAGTGGCTTGGCGGCCCAGTCATCTTCCCCTCTTGGTCTCCCAGCACCCCCTCCCCCCAACACATCTTCCCTGTGATCAGAGACTGAAGTAGGTTTGATCATCTAACTACAGCAGCGTGTTTGATCTGAATCATGCCAGAGAACAGTCTTGACTCGGGACGTTGGGAACAAGGCAAGGAGTATTTTTGGCTTCTTCAGAATCTTACACAGATCGTTTAAGAATTGTGGAGACACCCCAGAAACTAAATGTAAGGGTGTTTGAGCTTTTGGGGGGGGGTAGGGGTATAGAGGAAGGAATAGGGTAGGAATCAAGTTTTCAGGACAGAAGATCTGGCCCTAAATTGGAACTAGGTAAAGGGGGCACCAAGAAAGGATGGCTTAAGATAACCCTCTTCCCCCCCCCAGCGTATACACATACTTCAAGAAGGGGTCCTTCAAGCCTGGGTTTCAGATCCTCTGCCTGGTGCAGAGCCTTTTGTCAGAGCCTCTGGCTGTTTTTCTCTCAGTAGGAAAAAAAGTTGGTAAACAATAAAACCCCAGAAGAACATGGAGAAAGACCAGCTCATTTATATAAGCCGGGCTGCCTGTTGATCACCCGGCTGGCAGCTTGCGAGTGCTCTGGGCCCAGCAGACAGCGAGCCAACGGGACAGCCCAAAGCCAGGATGAGGCACGGCTGGTCCAGTGCCCTCCGTCGCACTCACCGCTGTGGCACTGACCGCTGCTGTGCGGGGCAGGCTGCTGGCCCCGGGCGCCATGGTCTCTGCAAGCCAAGGCAACAAAACCCAGCATGGTTCAAGGTTAAGGATTTGGGGCTTTGCTTCATATGCTACCCCAGGGCAGCTCAGGCTCTCTTACAACTTGTCATGACCAACTTGAATTTTTTCAGACACACGCATGAACCCTGTGGTGCTGGTAGGCCTGGCCTGAGCGGGTGAGGGATCTGGTAGGTGAAGGAAGCCCATGTCCTGAGTTTGGAGGTCCAGAATAGGAGTCCTTCATCACTGGTCTAGACCAGCTTACCCCAGCCGTGGCTTCCGCTCAGCACCTTCTCCTGACCGCTGTGCACCGGCTTTCCTGTTCAGACAAATTCTGAGTCTTCTAGGAGGGAGAGATCAAGTCCTGGGGCTGCCCCGGTAAAAGCGGGGTGGCTTCCGTGTACTCCAAGTTGTTGTCCTGCATGCTGGGGTGACGGCAGAGCGCATTCCTACTACACAGCCCTGCGGCTGCTGCCGGCCCCCTCCCCGAAATGTGTCCTCGCCGCGAGAGCCCAGTGCACAAAGAGGGCGCCACCCAGAAGTACACGGGAACACAAAACCAGAATGCTTCCATCAAGGGCGAAGTTAGAATGCGCAAGATCTATCATTTGTGCATGACCGGGGCAGTTGGAGTCCTGAGAACGTGGGGCCCAGGGCACGGTTCTTGGGGACAGTGAGAAGCAACAGGTGCGTCCCGGAGTGATGGCTGTGAGTTTACAGCAGCCGGTGTGCCGCTGGGGCCATAGCCACCCTTCTGCCCCCCACCTCCGCCCAGCCCGAGGAAGCCTGCCTGGCCCCCGAGAGAGTCCTCCCCACAGTGCACCGCGCGGTGGCCCCTGGGTGCATGCAGCCCTTTCTCCATCCCTCCACGGAGTCGTGGGCGTTCAAAGATGCCGGAAGCGTTTGCGTAGGTATTTGGGTGGACGTTTATTTCCTTTTCTCGTGGGCGAGTGTCTGGAAGTGGAATGGCTGAATCAGAAATAGGTGAATACTTTTCCTTTTTAATAAACAGTCAACTGCTTTCCATGTGGCTGTCCCTTACATCCCTCCAGCAATTAATGGCTGTGATGGTTGGTGTCTTTCAAACGGCTTATCCATGTCATCTGAATGATTGAATTTACTGCCGAAAGCTGTTTATAATACTTCTCCATTAGTCTTTTAATAGATGTAGAATCTGCTCATTGTCGCTATTGCTCATTTGTGCCTTCTCTAGTTTTTCCTAATCAGTCTGATTAGAGGTTTATCAAAAATTTTCTCAAAGAACATGTTTTGGTTTCACTAATTGTTCTCTTTGTTTCTTTGTGTCTTATTTCGTTGATTACTGCTGTGATCATTTTTATTTCACCGGTTCAGATTTAATGTCCTATTTTCTGAGATCGTTGATCTGTCTTTTCTAATGCAGGCGTTTCATTGCTTTAAATTTCCCCCGGGTGCTCCTAGAGCACGTCTCATAAACCCTGATGTGTTGGGTTTTCATTTTCATTTAGTTCAAAAAGCGTTCTATTCCCCTGCTGATTTCTCCCTGATCTGTAGGTTATTTTGAAGTGTATTGTGTAGCTTCCAAATATTTGGGGGTTTTCCAGAGAGCACTCTTTTTTCTGATTGAATGCCGTTGTCGTCTGAGAGCATACTTTGTATAACTCGAATCCTTTCAGCTCTGGGCCTGTTTTATGTCCGCGGGTGGGTCTATCTGCTAACGGCGGTGTGCGCCGCTGCCGAGGGGTGCTGAGGGCGCTGGAGGCGGTGTGCTCGTCAGGCTCCTTGTGCTTCTGCTTCACGTATTTCGAAGCTGCTGGTAGCTGCACGGACGTGTGGAGTCGGTCTGTTCTCCTGACGGTTGACGCTTTATCCTTACAACAGGCTCATCCCTGGAGACGGCCACGCGGACCCAGGTCTTGTGCCCCCTTCGGTCTGCAGTCGGTGTCCTGCGCCGTCCTCCTTACAGCCCGTTTGTGTGTAAAGGGCACTTGTTTCTCTCTCGTCTGACAAAGTGTGCCTTACTTGGAGTGCGGGAGGATTTACACTTGTGGATCCTGACAGGCCAGGTTCTGGTTGACCTTCTTGCTGCTGGTTTTTGTCTTCCCTCCTCCCTTGCCTTTTTGATTAATCAAGCATTGTATTTACAGTTTTTTTTTTTTTAAGATTTTATTTATTTGTCAGAGAGAGAGAGAAGGCGAGCACAAGCAGAGGGAGAAGCAGGCTCCCCGTGGAGCAGGGAGTCTGACTTGGGGCTCGATCCCAGGAGCCCAGGGTCATGACCTGAGCCAAAGGCAGTCACCAACTGAGCCCCCCAGGCGCCCCTTTACTTAAATCTCTTAATGGTTTTTCTTATGATTTGCTCCTCTGCTGGCTCACTGACACTCTCTTTGTTACTTTAGTGACTGAGTTAGGGTTTATCACGTAATCTTTAACAAATCGTGTTGGATCCTTGCCACATTCCGCACTTGGCGTAGAGCAGACGGGCCTGTGACAGCGCACTTGCGGTTCCCCACTGCCAGCCTCTGTGACGCTGTCCTGCAGCACGGACATTTGCATATTACAAACCTGCGTCGCATTGTTATTCTTGTTTAAACAGTCATAATCTTTTAAAGGGATTGAAGCGGGGCACCTGGGTGGCTGTCATTAGGCGTCTGCCTTCGGCTTGGGTCGTGATCCCGGGGTCTTGGGGTCGAGCCCCACATCAGACTCCCTGCTCAGCAGGAGGCCTGCTTCTCCTTCTCCCACTCCCCCTGCTTGTGTTCCCTCTCTTGCTGTCTCTCTCTCTCTGTTAAATAAATAAATAGAATTAAAAAAAAAAATAAAGGGATTAAAGTAATTTTTAAAAATCTTATGAGTGAACTTAACGTTGTTATTTCCAGTGCTTTCCACCCCTTTGTGTGGGCCCACACTTCCGGCTGGCATCACTTGCCTTCTGTCCGAAGGGTGGCCTTTCCCATAGGTAGCAGTGCAGGTCTGCTGCTGATGGATTCTTCCAGCTGTTTTATATGTGACAATCTCATTCGTCTCGGCTTTCAGAGGTTGGTGTCCTCAGTGCTTGAAAGATGGAAAGATGCTGCCATGCTATGCTCTTACGTGCCTCCTTTCTGATGAGAAGTCTGCAGTGATCCTGGCGTTTGTTCTCTTTGTGTAATACGGGTTTTTTTCCCCTGGCTACTTTCAGGATGCTCTCTTTATCCCTCATTGTGAGTGATTTGATAGCAGGTATGAACATTTATGTGATGATCTTTATGGCTCTCATGTGTGGGGTCTGCTGAGCTTACGTCTGTGGGTTTGTTGTCTTCATCCAGCTACTTCCAACATCATTTCTGGCCCTCTCCATCTTTCCTGGGGGCTTTGGTGGTATAGATATTAGGTGGCTTGAAGCTGGCTCTTGCTGCTTTTCCGGTAGTTTCTATGGCTGTGCCTTCGAGTCACACATTGTTTCTTCTGCACCATCTAATCTCAGATACTGTAGTTCTCATCTCTAAAAGTTGGATTTAAGTCTTTTATAAATCTCCCATGCCATGCCCTCATGTAGCTTTTTTGACATGGAATATAATTACAATTTGTAATAACTTTTATTTAAATCTATCTTTTTAAAGATTTTATTTATTTATTTGACAGCACAAGTAGGTAGAGCGGCAGGCAAAGGGAGAGGGAGAAGTAGACTTCCCTGCTGAGCAGAGACCCTGACGCGGGGCTCGATCCCAGGACCCTGAGATCATGACCTGAGTTGAAGGCAGATGCTTAACCGACTGAGCCACCCAGGCGCCCCTGTTTATTTATTTTTAGAGAGAGAGAGCACACGGAGGGGAGAAGAACAGTGGGAGAGAGAATCTCAAGCAGGCTCCCCGCCAAGCGCAGAGCCAGACATGGGCCAGACATGGGGCTTGATCTGACGACCCTGAGATCATGACCTGAACCGAAATCAAGAGTCAGACACTTAACTGACTAAGCCACTTGCCCCTGTAATACCCCTATTGTCCTTCTCTGCTAATTCTCATATCTGAACCAGTTTCAGTTGATTGACTATTCCTCAGTATGGATGTTTTCTGCTTCTTTGCATCCCTGGTAATCTTTGGATGCCGGACCTTATGAATTTTACCTGCTTGCATGCTTGGTGTTTTACCCTGTCGCTCAGGTTCTTCCTCTGCTTAGTTACAGGGTGAAGTCAAGTTACTTTGTTCAGTTTTTGCATTTCTGCTGATAGTTGAGGGAGGAACGGGCAGCCTGAGGCCCACAAGGCTTGTGTCCTGTCTTTCAGGTCTGAGTGTTGTTCATTGCCTCCTGCTTAATGTCTTAGAAACTATTTTTCCACATGTTCTGTGTTTTAAGTCTTCTGCGGATGTGAGGGTAAGTGGGGCTCCTGATACTCCATCTTGTTTGATGTAGAGTAATTTTTAAACTCTTTAGAGATAATAATAGTATCTATTTCTGACTCAGGGTTTCTTATACCAAAAACATTACTCATAATGGAAAAGATTGATATGTTTGTCTTTGTTAAATTTCTCATCAGAAGGCTCCAGAAGGAAAAAAAAAATTGCCTCACATAAAATCAACAATGGTTTAGTACCCAGAATTTTTAAAGAATGGCTATAAATAGGCAAAAGACTCCCTGAAAGAAAAATTGGCAAAAGACAAGGGTAGACATTTCAAAGAGGAATAGCGTGTGGCCAATAAATATATGGACGAGAGTTCAGTGAGACGCTATCTCACACCCACTCGGCTGATGAAAAGCAATCTGGTGGTATTCTTCCACCAGCTCGCTGCTGCTGGCCGTGTGGAGTGGGCTCTCCGTCCCGGGAAACAGGGTGACATTATCTCATAGAGTCAGACAACTTGTGCTCGGTGTTTGTAGGCTTGTGCCCAGGGAAACTAGATATGAACAAGAATTTCGTGTATAAGAATTTTCATTCGTGGACATAAATAGGGGTGTACTTAGTAGCACCGTTTGTCATAGAATCAAACCCAGACATTCCAGATGAAAGAATAGATAAAAATTGTGACCTTTCCTCCAAAGGGAACACTATACAACGTGCATACTTTTAAAAAAAAGATTTCATACAAATAAAATTCAGGGTGTCTGGGTGGCTCAGTTGGTAAGGCGTCTGCCTTCAGCTCAGGTCATGATCCCAGGGTCCTGGGATTGAGTCCCAGGTTCCCTGCTCAGAATGGAGTCTGCTTCTCACGACTTGTGATCTCTCCCTCAAATAAATAAAATCTTTCTGAAAAATATAACAAAATTCAGTTACATTAGTTTCTGGTGTACAGCAGAGTGACCTGATGGGTCTGTATGTTACAGGTGGGTCACCGTCTGTCAGAACACCATGTTGGGACAGTATTGTCGCCCACGTTCCCGGTGCTGTGCTTCTCATCCAAGTGACCCTTTTCTCTCTTTTTTTTTTTTGAGTTATTATAATTGAGAGACTGTACCTCTTAATCCCCTTCACGTTTTGCCCCACCCTCTGGCGACTACCACTTTACTCTCTGTATTCATCAGTCTGTCTGTTTTTTATTTGCTTGTCTGTTTTATTTTTTAGATTGCACATGTAAATGAAATCGTATGGTATTTTTTTCTCTGACTTATTTTACTTAGCATAATATTCTCTAGTCCATCCATGTTGTCTAAAATGGCAAGATCACATCCTTTTGTGTGGCTGAGTAATAAGCACGCGTCCTTACTTTATTAAAAGCAAGGGAGTGACGAAGTCCTGGATGGTCATTATATGGGGAGCGCAGGAGTGAGCGGAGAGAGGTGTGTGAGAGTAGGCGTAGTTATGAGGAATGTCCTGGTCTGGGTAGTGGTGGGCTCTGGACCTTTCCTTCATTCTGCTTTATAACTTACCTATTTGTTGAATTCGTTCTCATGAAACATGTAGAGTACATTCTTAAGTAATTTTAAAAATGAAAGGGGGTTGCCAACTTGCTATAAAGCTGAACTAAAATACTTAGTTTCGGTCAAGGGCCTAAGCTCCCAGCGACCGTGGCTAGAGCCGTGTTCACAAGAGTGAGTGATGTGGGACTGCAGTGCAGACGAGCGTATAAGATGGGTGCCCGAAGGGGGCGCCTGGGTGGCCCAGCGGGTGAAGCGTCTGCCTTCGGCTCAGGTCACGATCCCGGGGTCCTGGGATCGAGTCCCACATCGGGCTCCTTGCTCAGCCGG
>JAPYYM010002663.1:0-12018 GCA_028534135.1 Potos flavus
AAATGGTGCTGGGGAAATTGGACAGCTATATGTAGAAGAATGAAATTTGACCATTCTCATACACCATACACAAAGATAAACTCGAAATGGATAAAAGACCTCAATGTGAGGCAGGAATCTATCAAAATCCTAGAGGAGAACATAGGCAGTAACCTCTTCGACATCAGCCACAGCAAATTCTTTCAGGACATGTCTCCGAAGGCAAAGGAAACAAAAGCGAAAATGAACTTTTGGGACTTCATCAAGATAAAAACTTCTGCACAGCAAAGGAAACAGTCAACAAAACAAACAGGCAACCCACGGAATGGGAGAAGATATTTGCAAATGACACTACAGACAAAGGTCTGAATTCGGAAACTTTTAATCATGCAGTTTGGAGCATCTGACATCCAGTGACAGCAAAAGCAGTCATTGGAGCTAGAGACACAGATGCGGTGGAGGGCATGACACTGTCCCATGTGTGGTGGTGATGGCTTTGGCTCCTACACCAGTCTCCCAGGGCCTGGCCTGGGGGTAGTTCTGGCTAACTTGCTTCCTTTGCTTCCAGGTCTATTTTCAAGTCTGGTTCTCCATCTCAGGGGTTCCTAATAGCTTTCTTTTCTTTTCTTTTCTTTTCTTTTCTTTTCTTTTCTTTTCTTTTTCTTTTCTTCCTTTTTTCTTTTTTTTTTTTTTCTTTTTTTGAGATTTTATTTATTTATTTGACAGAAAGAGAGACAGCAAGAGAGTGAACACAAGCAGGGAGAGTGAGAGAGGGAGAAGCAGGCTTCCTGCCAAGCAGGGAAACAGATGCAGAGCTCAATCCCAAGACCCTGGGATCATGACCTGAGCTGAAGGCAGATGCTTAATGACTGAGCCACCCAGGCACCCCTAGCTTTCTAATGTATTACCTTGATACTTAGCTGTTTGTAGCCAAAAACCCTGATATGTAAACTTAGGCTAAAAGTAGAAAAGCTTTCATGAAACTTTTAATTGATAACAGTTGGGTTTAGTGTTGGGTAACTCAGTAACAATTTGTACTCAGGTGTTTCTTTAAATCACATTCTAACCGAAGTTTCATTTTAAATAAAGCCTTTTATAGTAAATAGTTAATCTGTTCCTTTGATAAAAATTAATATAAACCTATATAAAATCTGGGAGATGCAAAGCAAATTATTGAAGGTGATTACTTTTCCGTGATGGAATTATAGATGGCTTTTTCTCTATTTGTGTGTGTTTTCCAATTTCCTAAAATAAATATTAACAACCTAAGTAATGCTTAATGTTTTAAAGTTGTATATTTATAGAAAAGAGTATATGTGATTTGAATATTGCTCATGCTTTTTAATCAAGTACTTATAACTGCTAACATCATCAATATTAGCTGCTGAAAACAATATCCAAATGATAGACACAGTACCTAGGAGAATTTAATTAGCATCCTTGAGGCAACCACAGAATCCAAATGTATTACATTTAAAGAAACATGCCAAAAATCTCATAAGACTCTCATAAAACTGAAACAATAAATTGCCTTGTTCTATTATTTCAAGTTATCTCAAATTTGCTCTCTACTTTTAGACAATAGTAATCTTGTTTCTTAATTATTTATGTGTACTTATAAAAACTATCAAATCGCACTATATAAGAAAAATATTACTTATATTATTTTAACCTGTATCTCATTGTTCAACCAACCCTTAAGCTTCTGGTCATTAAGTTATTAACTGAGTTTAGCATTCTCCTTGGGAATTTAACTTGAGAAATGAATGTTAGGAAAACAGACTGAGACACAGAGACATTGATAAATCAAATATGAGCAATAACACTGTAAAATATTTCAGGAAAATGACACTACTAAAATAGCATTTAAGGCTATAAATTTCTCTCCGAGCACTGTGTTAGCCACATCCCATATGCTTCGATATGTCAAATATTCATTATCATTTACTTCAAAATCTTTTCTAATTTCAGTTATAATTTCCTATATCACTCGTGGATTATATAGAAGTATCTAGCTTCATTTCAGAAGTATATAACTTCAGGCAGCTGAATAAATTGAAAAACGTAGCATTAACAGCAAGTCTAGATATCATTTTCTCAGACATAATTGTGAGCTTGAGAAAATTCTAATCGATAGTCCAAGGGAATTTAACATGGCATCCCCAAAAGTAACGCATTAGTTTCTCTGGAACAATAAAAGATTCAAAAATAGCCAACAGTTCTGTCCCTTTCTGTCAATGTCAGTTTCATATTTCTGTTTTAAAACATGAGCTTCTGGCTGTTACTTTTCCAACATGGGAGTTGTCTGAGTGTTTCTTACCCTTGAGCTATGGTACGCCTGCTGCCGGATGGGAGAGCCAGACTAGAAGATCGCTAACTTTCTACTGTCACATTGGGCAGACTGTTAGGACAGTGTAGTGTTTGGGGATTTCTAGGCAATCGTGGATATGCAAGGCCAGGTTAAGGGGTATGAAGAGAAGGGGATGACGCAAACCTTGTGGGTTACCCTGTACCTGAGAGAGCAGCCTGTCCAAATGATCCCTCCAAGGGGTTTTCTTATCACCCCTATGATGAGCCCGAACTCTGGGGAGACCTAATTGAGGCATACTGGCAGGGGGTCATGGGAGCCCTGGATCTGGTCCGGGGAGCATGTGAGAACCTTCAGTAAGACGCTCCCCACACATGCCAGCCCTGGGTGTGCTCAGCCTGTAGCTGATCCTGTTTGCATTCTGGCCAGACATCATTTCAGCAAGGACAAGATTACAGGCTATGAAGCAAGGAATTTGCACATTTGATACTTAAAGCGTTTGTAACAGGAACATAACTTTAACCAATTAGAATAAAAGGTCAGTTCTATAACTCTTCTTCTGAACACAGAACTGAGTAATGGTTTAAGCCACTGTGTGTATGTGTGTGTGTGCGTGTGTATTAGTAAATTTTTTTGTTTTTTGTTTTTTTGGGGGGGTAGTTTTCTTTCTTTCTATTTTTTTATTATGTTTAATTAGCCAACATACAGTACATCATTAGTTTTTGATGTAGTGTTCAATGATTCATTATTTGTGTATAACATCCAGTGCTCATCACAACCCGTGCCCTCCTTAAGACCCATCACCAGGTTACCCCATCCTCCCACCCCCTCCCTTCTGTAACCCTCAGTTTTTTTAATCATAGGAGAGTTTTAGATTCACAGGAAAAAATAATGTGCACATAGTACAGACAGTTCCCATACACCTCACACACAATCTCCCCGATTATTAGCCTCTCACATTAATGTGGCGTACTTGTCACAATCGATGAACACTGTGGACATATTCTTAACTCAAGTCCATATTTCTTTGGATTTCCTTAGTTTTTACTCCTTTCCTTTTTGTGATTCAGGATCCCACCCAAGAGGGCATATCACCCGTAGTTGTCACATCTCCTTAGAGCCTCAGCTGACTGGGCTTTGAGATGGAGTTGAGAATATCTTACTTGCCAGGAAGCAGGCAGCCTTGAGGTCCCATCCTACTCTAAATCTATGATTTTAAGTACTGCTGGGCAACCCGTGGCAATAGGGGGTCTCCAGGATCGGCCTCGGCTTGATGATGGCAGTGATTGTGTTCTCTTCAAGGTGTGTTTGGGCAAGAGATGAGAACATGGCAATGGTGCTCCAACAGGGTTCAGAGCCCTGGAGATTTGACAGGGAAATACCTCAAGCCAGACACACACCTGGGAAACAGCAGGCACAAAGGAAAAACAGGAATGACTTTCTCTCGTAACACTTTGTTTTACTAGTATATTCTACCTTCATTCAACACTGTGGAGAGCTTTCCATCACACTGAAAATGAGGTAGTTGGGTAATGTAGTAATGTTGACACAGTTGGATTTAGCATATGATGTATTTTTTCCCCTAAAGTATGTCTTTTTATTGTCATTGCTGGCTATCTGAATGATGTGGAATGAGAACCATTTCCAGTAAAATGTTGCTGGCATGACACATTGTGTAATAATTCACAAAGAATGTGCTTGTATCTGTATGAAAGATAGAGTGCATGTATGCTGTTTCCTCTGAGTGGTCTGTAGGTAGAGCCGATGCTCATTCCGCATAAACATTCACAGGGTTATGGGTCACTGCTAGGATTTGCTATACAAATAGGCACAGATCAAAAGAATATCGTTGTAACTTTGCAAACCTACCATCTATCTTCTGGGAACCTTTGGATAGAAAACATGAGTGAATATAAAATTGCACGCATATCAGGTCTGCCTCCGATAACATGTGCTTTTGAGGCTATTGAGGCTAAGAACACACACATACACACACGTACACGCATGCAAATGTGCGTGTCTATCTTTCTGTCTATAGATATAGTTTTGTTTGTTGTTTGTGCTAATGATCATCGATTGAGCACTGAGCCATGCCCAACATTGTCCTTAATGGATTATATGGGTTATCTCGCTTAGTTTAAACGTCCCAACAACCCTGGGGGTGGGTGTCACTTTCCTCTCCCTTTCTGATGTCAGAGGGATTAAAGCACAGTACTCAATATCTCAGATCTTGAAAGCGACAGAAACTAGATCAAAGCCCAAATCCAGTTAGATAAATGCCTGGGCTTTTACCAAAGAGATGACATAACACTTCTAGAATGAGGGTTCATACACTGGGTATGTGCCCTGAGTTTGCACCAAGACTTTGCAGTGCTGGCATGCACACCGATGTATGGCATCAGTGTTCAGATCCTTGACTCTTCCTTAGGAGTTCTTTCCTAAAACCGATCAGCCCAGGAACGCATCATCTGGTGAGGCATCTTGAAGGTTCTCCTTTCTGATTCCCCTTCCCCTTCACTCCAGCACTTACCCCACAGCGGTGCTCACTCCCACCTCACTGAGGAGGCGCCTCCCTCAGTCCTCCCAGATCTCCTGGCTGTGACTCCTCAGTTCATGTCTTTTCTTAGTTGTTGACACTGACGTTTGTTTATGATTTTACAAGATACTCTTCAGGGCTTTCTAACTTGGTGGGACATTTTTTCCTAACAGAGAATGTAGGGTTTGCTAATTTCTAGAAAGTGTTTAAAGCATTTGTCACTTATAATCACTGTTTCCATTTTTCTTTTTCCTCACAGAAAATAGTAAAGAGAAAAACAACCAACCAACCAACCTTGTGATTCATGAGATTTAGATCTTAACAAATCTGGTTAGGATTTCCTGCCCCCAAATCAGGACAGTTGTCTTGTTGACATGCCACTGACTTCCTAACTGGTCAGCATGGCCTGGAATACAGTGGTTTCACATTAAATATATCAAGATATTTTTTTAAAAAAACTTGTTTAGCAACTCCTAAATGCCTTTAAACAAAGGTTTGGTTTTTTTTTCCAACTGTAGGACTGATTACTTTAGAACATAATCAAAATAAAATTAAAATCGACAAAATGCCTATGTGTATTCTAGGATTAATGCACTGCTTCCCTGAGACCTGTGTGAGGCTAACATCTGGCTCAGCCCACCGCCAGCGAGCAGACCCCACCATCAGATATAGTGCCCTTCCAATCTCCCATGCTCTTGGCTCAGTCTGGCTCAGCCAGAAATGATATGCCAGAATGATAGTTAAAATTTGGAATTGGAGTCACAGAGATCACAAATAAGAGCACAGACTGCCAATGACCTGACAAAAACTAACTCGGTCAACACAAGAAGCGAAAACCCAGGAAAAATATATACACACACACATACACACACACACACACTCACATACATACATACATACAAAACCCACTTTATTTCACAGACATTAAAGATCCATGCTTCTGATACAAAGCTATTTTAACAGAAAAGCAAAATTGACATAATCCCAGGAGACTGGATGTTCATCATACAAACATTTTCATAGTAGTTTTATGTCATAATGCTTTGAAGATGGATGACTTTCTACCAGGATGAAAAGCGCTTGCAAAAATAGACATTGTTCTCTTCCCAAGACTTATGAATGATGGTGAAACCTGACCAGGCATGGAAGCCTAACTATTCTCTGGAAACCATAGATGAAAACAGCTTGAATTGATACCAAAAAGAGCATTAGAGACCCTGCAGGTGTCTCTTCAAATCGAACCCTCATTTTCCAAGCAATTAATGCTGATTCAGACCAACAGAACAATAACAAGGGGCCACATCCAGAGCAGCCCTGTTGTTTCGCACAATTGTATCTGCTAAAGTAGCTCAGCCACAAATCCAGGACTTGTGATCTCCTGGGAAGAGTGAGCAGCATGGAAGAGCTATAATCCCGCTCTCTGTGTGAGTCCGCGGGTCAAACAGTGACAACTATTTATTCTGATAATTAACTCTTGCCTCCCAGGAAAGACCAGGACTATCTTCTGCTTCAGATTCTCTTCAGATGTAACTCATCCATGCCCACATAGGTGAAAATAATACTAAATATTACTGAAAACTACTAAAAAAAATCATCCCAAATAAGAGGAGCACTTAGTCACAGCCAGCATCAAGGAGAATGTTGCTAGGAGAAAGGGGTTACATCCTATGTCCCATGAGATTCAATCGCAATTCAGTTTAACTCATTTTCTGACTTTAGACCTAACGCCCACATGAGATAAAGTTCCTATTTTGGGTTTATATTCTTAGCAGCAGTGACAACAACTAAATTTGTGATTTGGTCATCAACTATTTACAAGGCCCCAACACGATCTGACTGTGTTCTGGGCAGTGATCAAGACAGATCTGCTTCATGGCACAGACAGTCCAATGGGTGTAAGAGACTGTTGTCAACTAGGCAAGTCAACATATGGTACGTCCATGGTTGTTAAATGTGTGGCTAAAATAAAGTTGGGTAGAGGACAGGAGAGTTGATGTGGGGCAGTAGTGGGGTGGCTGCTATGTTCCCTTGGTTGGGTGGACACTGGAACACAAATCTAGAGGAAGGGAAGCATTAGCCTCTGGGGTAACAGGTGAGAGAGTCCAGGAAAAGAACATGGTGGCAGTGGGGGAGACCTAGAGGCAGGATGGCCTTCCTGTCTGAACAGCAAGTATGTGGAAGCAGAGAGGGCAAGGGGTGAGAAAAGTCCACAGGTAGGGGAAGGAAGATAGATGGGGAGGAAGGTAGATAACAAAGCTTTGTAAGGAGCTCAGTTTCTCACTGTAGAGAAGGCAGCCTTGGCAGGGCTGTGAGCAGAGGCAGGGCAGAATCCAACACCCTACCCCCCATGTTGGAAAGATGGAAGCATACTGAAACAGAAACAAATTATCTGACCCCTAGAGGTAGATCCAAGTTTTATTTGCTTTGAACCTTACACAATTTCTGGCTATGTGGGATTTCTGTAAGAAAAAAGGATATGTGTGCATGAATAAAAATTAGGTATAAAAGTGATTTTGTTAGAATAAGAAAATAAATCACAACAAATTTCATATATAAAAAGTATTTAAATAACACAAAATCATAAGAAAGTTTTTAAAATACTACCTTTTATTTTATTTTCTTGAATAATTTATGCTCATCTTTTTTATTATGTTATGTTAGCCACCATTCAGTACATCATTAGTTTTTGATGTAGTTAGTGTTCAATGATTCATTAGTTGTGTATAACACCCAGTGCTCATCACAACATATGCCCTTAAAAAAAATTTTTTTTTTAATACTACTTTTTAAATTAAGTACCTGAAACCCCTGTTACTTTTTTTTTGTTGTTGGGGGTGGGCAATATTTTTGACTGAATACTCTTGACCAAATATTCATATGACAATAATTTAGTAACATCTTCCTCAATGGGGAGAATTAGGAAATACTTTAGTCTTTCTTCTAATTTTACGGGTTGGATTGTATCCCCAACAGAAAGATATGTTGAAGTCCTAACCTCCAGTATCTCAGAATGTGATCTTACCTAGAAATAGAATTGTCACAGATGTAATTAGTTTAAGATGAGGTCATTCCAGAGTAGAGTGGACCCCTAAGCCAAGATGTTGAGTATCTATGTGAGGACAGAGATACAGGGAGAAGACCGTGTGACACAGTTTTACAGGCAGACATTGCAATGACACCACTACAAGCCAAGGAATCTCTGGAGCCACCAGCTGCTGGAAGAGGCAAGGAGGGATCTTGCCCTGGAGGCTCTAGAGGGAACATGGCTCTGTAAATGCATTACTTTGGATTTCTGGAACTTCCCCAGAACTGTGAAACAATACATTTCTGTTGTTTTAAGTCACCCTCTTTGTAGTACTTGGTTATGGCAGCCCTAGGAAATTAATCCATCTAGTAAGAATGATCAAAATTTGTTTTTATTATAATTTAGAAAATATGTATTTTAGCTTCACAACTCATTATTGGCAATATGATGAAAATGACTAGTATTGTTGAATTTGAGAAAAACACTATCAAGTTTCTGTCCTATTGAGCTGTTACAGATGACTTCATGTAATTTCCATATGTGTGTGTATATACACATATGTATGTGTGTGTGTATATGTACACATATATATAATTAAACACACTGCATTGCTGAAAATTCTTGACAAAAAGAATCTATTTTGACTAAGTCTCAATGGGAAATAAATCTTTCACATAAAATTTTGCATGTTTGATGACCAGAAGGATTTTATGCAGATTAGCTCCAGGCTCTGGGAACTTCAAGCCTTGTTTCCCCTCCTTTATTTACTTTTCTGTAATTCCAGATACATGATCTGTGTTCATATTGCCGTATAACCTCTGTTCTGGCATGTTTATAACGTGATGCTTGTAAGCTGGCACAGTGGATGATAGAAAAGTGCCTGGAAGACATTCTGAATTTAAAAATAGCTGGAAATAATTTGACTCTACCTGAGAAATGACTGAGAATCATAATTGCATAGTACCAAACTCAAACAATATGTACACAAACTTAATTTGCCCTTCTGTAGATCCCCTGAATCTCCTTAGCCACCTCTAAGTGGTAGAGGAGGTATGAAAAAGATAAGTTATAGTGGAAAGAAGAGGCAGTCTTGACCAATCAGAATTATATACCTAACATTTATGACTTAAACAAAATCATATGAATTTCCAGGGCTTTGGAGGGCTCCTTATGCAAGGGAGAGGCAGTTGTGTTTTGTGTCATACTAGTTTTGTGGTAAATTTACTTTCCTGTCTCACACTTGTTGTTAGGGATCTGACAGTTGTTTTCGGGCACAATGGTTCAAATGCTCAGTGTGACAATTAGTTTTGTGTGTCAAATTGACTGTCCTGAAAAATGCCCAGATAGCTGGTAGAACTATTTTTGGGTGTATCTGTGAGGGTGTTTCTGGAAGAGAGTAACATCTGAATCAGCAAATGAATAAAAGAGATCCCCTTCACCCATGTGGGCGGGCATGATCCAATCCACTGAAGGCCCAAAGAGACAAACTAGGTGGAGAAAGTGTAAATTCTTGCTTTCTCTTCTTGAGCTGGGACATTCACCTTCTGCTCTTAGACTTTGGAGCTCCTGGTTCCCAGGCCCGTGGACTATGGGACTTATCCAAGCACCCAACCTCTCCCCCAAACCCTGGTTCTAAAGCTTTGGTCTCAGACTGGGAGTTACACCATCAGTTCAGACTTGAACTAAATAATACTATGAGCTTTACTGGTTCTCCTGGTCGCAGCTGGCATATCATGGCAAATCTCAGACTCCATCATTGGGTGATCCAATTCCCACAATAAATTCCTTCTTACACATCTCTTTATATTAAATATTTCCGTTTGGTTCTGTTTCTCTGTAGAACACTCATACATCCAGATTTATAGATTTGCCTTGTCCTTTAGCACAATGGTCCTCAAAACACAGTGTATAAGAATTACTGTCCAGGGTTGTATGTATGAAATATGTATTTTGTAAGTAATTTAAGGGATGTCTTAGGTAGTCATTAGAAGATAACTCCCATGTCATGTAAAAGGAAACTCCACAGATGCTCCCTTTTAAAATCAGATATTTCTGCAAATAAGCAATGGAATGTACCCTCTAACAAGAATGGTATTGCATCCATATATTTAAAAATAAGGCTCAGAAAAGGGAAAGCCCTCATTTCTTGATACTGGGAGGAGGCAGGTAACTTTGCACATCTTTGTTTTTCAAGTGTTGAAGCCTCATAGGACATGGAGCAGTTTCTCAATACATCTGTCTTCTGAATGACTAAAAGCTAAATATCCAACATGAAAGATCAAAAGTATTCATTGCAAAGGTGAATTTTTATGATATATGAAAATAAGTGTCTCAATTTAGAATTTGTAAGAAATATTTTAGTCTAAAATATCTTGTGTTAAATGAGGAACTAAATAACTTACATAACTTACTGAAGGTCCCATAGTTAACTATTTGTTTTTAAAACATCTGCTAATGGTAAAAAACAAAATAATAACAATATTTATTATAATAAATTATAATACAATATATAATTTAATAACAAGTATATATCATAATATATAATATAATAAGTTATATATAATTACATAAAAATTATATAATATTAATTATATAACAATTAAATATAACAATATGTATTATATAAATATATAAGTATATATTATATAACAATTATATATAATTTAATATATTCTATAATATAATGGCAATTATAGTATAATATAATTAATATAATATAATTAAAATAATTACTAATAATAATGTTTATTATTATTATTAAAATTATATAGGGCTTAGCAATCACCAAAATGCATCTTTGATCAGTAAGAACACTTATTTTATGCTGCTCAAATTCAGCCAGAATGCCCATGGAACCTGTAATTACAGTGACTCATTCTTGAAAATGTTATTGTGTGTGTCCCTGTTCCTACAAGAATGCGTTGGTCTTTGCTTATAAAATTTCACCGAAGTTAGAACAACTTAGAGGTGATGATTTTGGATACAGAAATTATTCCATCAGGTAAATCCATCAACAGTGTTTCAACACAGTGTGTATTATGTTTTTCTCAACTTTTTAAAAGAATCTTTTTGCTCTTCCTTCCAAACACATTGTTTACTTACACAGACTTCTTTCTATCCAGGTGAAATCATGAGTTTGATTAATTATATCATGACCTTATTGAGCATAGAATAAAGTCACGGGATTCAGAAAAGGATCATAGAAGTAAATCTGATTCACACTTTTAATTTTAGAGATTAGGGCACTGAAACCACAGAAATGACTTCCCCAAAATGGCATTTTATGGAATAAAGTACCTGGTATTTATTCTCTACTATGTTGCTCTCCTGTAGCAGACAGATAGCTCAGTTTTCCAAAAAAAATTGGTTTCATTCTGTCACCCTCCTCTCTTCCAAGATAAAATATAGACTCCTAAGCCTGGCATTTGTGACCTACCTCAATTTGATTTCATGAAATTTACATGAACCATATTCACCATTACTCCTCAGCAGGTAATTTGACCTTTTTCCAGGTCACAGAACATGACTTGCTCTGTGTGCAAGTTTATAAAATCAGACAGGCAAAGGACGCAGCTGTTGGATCAATTGACTTAGATGAGGGTATGTTCATAAAATCGAAAGATCAATAGGTTCTGAGTCAGAGTTCTGTACTGTTGGAAGAAGAACCTGGAGAGGTAGAAAGAAAATAATAAGTAGACTGACATCAACATCTCATCACGTATAAAGACCAGGTGGCACCAGGAAGGGAGAAGATTCTGAAAGAGGTTTTCAAGGTCAATCTGCAAAATTCTAAGTAAAAAGTAGAAACATGCAGGCAGTTAGCTCTTTCTAAAGACGTCTGAATCTGCATTCAAGGCATCACGTGGAACTAAATGGGATGATCAGGAACACAAATTCCAGGTAGAGAGACAAGGGTAATGACCTAGAGCGAGGCTCAGATGAGTGCCACCTGTGGACGGGACTATGACAGTTGACGCAAACATGGGGCCACCTTTAATTCTGCTTTTCTTAGTGTTTGTGTAATCAGAATTGGCAGATATCTCCTGGAGGGCAAAGAAAGATAATTCTTTTCCCAATACTGCTGGGTAGCCAGTGGCCATAGCAGAAGTTTGAAGCAAAAAACCCTAAACAAACACATACACTCTTATGGACAGCGGTGCATCAACTATT
>JAPYYM010002664.1:0-12017 GCA_028534135.1 Potos flavus
TCTTTCTTTCTTTCTTTCTTTCTTTCTTTGTTTTTTTAAATGAAGTTAGGTTTTAAAGTGATGACAATGAGCTGATGTAAAGGATAAACCTTCTAATTATTTAGTAATTAGAGAGTAGGAACATCGGAGGAATGGATGTTAGGACATGAAAACAAGATCTATGCCAGGGGTGAATGTATAAGCCAAGTGAAGATTCTAGATACCCTCTGGCTATTATCAATCAAGTGGATTGCAGCGTCTGTTAAGGACAGCCATTATTTAGAAAAAAAAAAAAGGATAAACCACTATACATCAGTTATGATGAATGCCCCCACCCACGGGTCCCTTCTAAAGGAAGGGCGGAAGTCACTGTCTTTAGTACCATGTAACTGGTCACTTCTGCTCACACCACTGCTGACTGGCTCACAATTGGGTATCGGCTCCAAGAGCAGCCAATGCAGGGGCTGGCTAGTGGTTTATGAGGTGACTGGGCGCAAAAATATTGGGCCAAACAGGAAACAGGTTGACTTGTCAGATTTCCATTCGGTGTGAATTTGAATTAGAAACCATAGAGGGGGTGCCCAGCTGGCTCAGTCGGAAGAGCACGTGACTTTTGATCTTGGGGCTCGTCAGTTTGAGCCCCGTGTTGGATGTAGAGATTACTTAAATAAATAAATATACTTAAAAACAAACAAATAAACGATGGAACGAATCCGCTAGTTAATAAAAGGATTTGCGGCTGAAGGGCTAAAGATCAGAGAGGATGGACCATGGTGGGACCAGAACAGAAACTGAATATTCAGAGCTAGGAGGCCAAGAGAAGATACTGAAAAAGAAAAATGAAGGCAGTTCTTCCCCAGCAATACAGCGGACTCAGAGAACTTGAAACCCCTTCCCCCCACTACAAAAACATCTGACAATTCTGGGTAAAAGATAACAAATATTCTTTCAAGCGAAAAACTGAGTTCACAAGAAAGTGAGGGAAATCCCCACTTGCCAAAAAACAAAAACGGAACCAAAAACCAAACCACTTAAGCACACACTGATACAGCGAGAGCCAGAAGAGGGAGGCATCGCGGGTCCTGGGTTGAAATGCAAATGTAAGGACAGGAAGTGAGGTCCTGGGCTCTTACGGTCCCCAAGTACAGCCCCCAGAAACAGTCCTTCTTAAGCTAGGACTCAGCAAACAAGTTGAGATGCGATTAGACCCCCAGCGAATGGGATGTGAGGATAGGAACCAAGGAAGAGATGGGATATAATAGAGTGGCCTATAAAGACAGAAAAAAGGAACCAAAATATGAGAAAAGGACAATATATTTCATATATATAAAGAGAAGCGAGTTTGACTAAGAATCAAGCAGCGTGGAGAATGAGAAGCTGGTTGGTGCCAGGAAGGGAACAAGACAGTGCATAGAGACCCAGAGATGGAGAAAGAGATTGAACTTGGTGAAGAACAGCACTAACCTTGCTAGAATGCATGGTGGAGGCCTATGACCATTGTGGCCAAGGCCAACCAAACCCGGAGGGCCTGGAAGGCCTTCACTCACTCACCTTCTGTCCAAGTACTTATTAAGTGCTGTATTTATTTCCCCGTGGCAGCTATAACAAATTGCCACCAAGTGGCTGAAAGCCACACAAATTTATTGTCTCACAGTTGGGGAGGTCAGAAGTCTGGAGTGGGTCTTATGGGGCTAAAATTGAAGACTGTATTCCTTCTGGAGGCTCTAGGAAAGAATCTGTCTCCTTGCCTTTCCAGCTTCTAGAAGATGCCCACATTCCTTGGCTCAAGGCCCCCCTCTATCTTCAAAGCCAGGAGTCCTATCACTCCTACCCCTGCTTCTGTCGTCTTCTTCTCTCTGACGCTCCAGCTTCCCTCTTTCAAGGACCCTTTATGTTACATTGGGCCCACTCAGATAATCCCAGATAACCTCTCCATCTCAAAACCCTTAACTTAATCACATTGCCAAAGTCCCTTTCACTGTGTAAAGTAACACATACGTACTTATTTTAGGATGGGAAATAGCAGGGTGAAGACAGACCTCTCCCACAAAGCTTGAGTTCCAGGGGGTGGAGAGACGGGGAAGAGGGATGGCTCATCCCAACGTGAACATAAAAGTGAGCAAAATCATCTCAGAAAGTGACCAATGCTATGAAAGAAATAACTACAGGGTGACAGAACAGAGACTGGGGGCTGGTGAGGCCACCTTAGGATGTCAGGTCAGGTTCCTGCAAGGAGATGACATTTGAGGTCATGCAGGAATGGTGACAAGACAGGAGCCCTCAAAATACCTGAGGAAAGGGCGCTCTGGGCACAGGGCACAAAGGTGGGGATTCACCGGGGACCTCCTGGGAGCATCATGATGGCAGCATGACCCAGTGGGTGACAGATGATCCTGAGTCTGTTCCTCCTATGAGGCTTTAATCTGCTCTTGCTGGCTTTCAGGAAGGATCATGGAGAAAAAAAAAAAAAAAAAGATTATGCCACAGGAAAGATTCCAATGAATCTTTTTACCAGAAGCCCACCCTTCCCGAAGTAGACCGATCTATTGCAGCCAAAAGTTCTAACGGAATACAGGACACAAAATATTATAAGATACCATGAAAAATGGAGCAGGTCCTTTGGAAAACAATCTAGCTCCTAAAAAGTTTAAACCTACAGTTACCACATGACTCAGCAACTCCACTCCTAGGTAGATACCCAAAGGACCTGAAGATGTATGTCTACACAAAAACTTGCACGTGACCGTTCATAGCAGCCCTCTTCATAAGAGCCCCAAAGTGGAAACAACCCAAATGTCCATCGACTGATGAATGGGTAAACAAAGTGTGGTGTAGCCATTAGTGGAACATTATCTGGTCACAAGAAGGAATGAAGTACTGATACATGCTTCTTGGGTGAATCTTGAAACTTTAGGCCCAGTGAAAGATGCTACTCACCGAAGGCCACACATTGTAGGGTTCTATTTATATGAGATGTGCCGACAGGTGAAACCGTAGAGTCAGAAAATAGCTTAGTGGTTACCAAGAGATGGGGGGAGCAAGGCATGAAAAGTGATTGATTGCTGATGAATACAGGGTTTTTTGGGGGGGTGATGAAGATGTTGTAAAATTGATCGTAGTGATGGTAGTAGATGGGAATCCACTAAAAACCATCGTACGCTTGTTAATTTTCTTAATATATTTGTATTTGAATTGTACCCTTTAAGAGGATGAATTTTTTTTTTTAAGATTTTATTTCTTTGAGAGAGAGAGAGAACATGAGCAGGGGGGAGGGCCAGAGGGAGAGGGACAATCGGACTCCCCACTGAGCATGGAGCCCGACGCAGGGCTCAATCCCAGGACCCCGAGATCATGACCTGAGACAAAGCAGGACACTTAATTGACTCAGCCACCCACTGCCCCTAAGAGCATGAATTTACAGTATGGGAAATATATCTCAATAAAAGCTGTTTGGGGTTTTTTTCTGAGATTTTATTAAGTAATCTCTACACCCAACGTGGGACTCCAACTCATGACCCCAAGATCAAGATTCACATGCTCCACCAACTGAGCCAGCCAGGCACCCCTTTTAACATATGTTTTAAAAATCAGAGAGCTGGCTCAGTGG
Source organism: Potos flavus (assembly GCA_028534135.1). Classification (NCBI taxonomy): domain Eukaryota; kingdom Metazoa; phylum Chordata; class Mammalia; order Carnivora; family Procyonidae; genus Potos; species Potos flavus. Next base: position 3,587 of record JAPYYM010002664.1, read on the forward strand.
TAGAGCATGTGACTCTCTTGATCTCGGGGTTGTGAGCTGAAGCCCCAAGTTGGGCATAGAGACTACTGATGGGATACCTGGCCAGCTAAGTCGGTTAAAAGTCCAACTCGATATCAGCTCAGGTCTTGATCGCAAGGTCATGAGTTCAAGCCCTGCACTAGACTCCACACTGGGGGTGGAGCCTACTAAAAAAAGATTCAAATGTCAGTTGCCCCATATAGATAAGTTACACAGATGATAACTACACAGGAGAAATGATGACAATCATGTTAGGACACGTTTCTTGAGTTTTGCTACGTTCCAGACCTCGTCCTGTGTAGCTTCCATTATCAAAGCGTATGGTCCAAAGGACTTGATAAATCCCCAAATGAATGTCCTGGGGAAAATACATTCCACATTTTGGGGCTCAGTTTCTCCATTTCTGGAATGAGATGCTTGAACTCAATGTTTTCCCACAGGCAGATGAGATGATTTTTAGTCAAATTTTGAGACAACTCCGAGTAGCACTATGAGAAAATCGCCCCTCTGCAATCATCTTGCAATTCGACCTTCAGTAGGAAGTCTTGGTGTGGTGCAATTTCCTTTTTGAACAAAGGACAAGGCATCAGAAATCCTAAAGTTTCTAGCGAGTAACCGTATCTAGCCAAAATGTAATCATGTTATGTTGCTTCACCATCTTTAACTCTACCTTCCATCTATGTCAAGGGACTCAGGTTTTCACCTTACATATTGATACAATGTTTCCTGTTTTTTATTTTTATTTTTTTTTGCACATGGTGTTTCCTGTTTTTTTAAAAAAGATTTATTTATTTTAGAGCCAGAGAGCTTGCACGTGTGGGGGAGGGGCAGAGGGAGAGGGAGAGAATCTCAAGCCGACTCCCCACTGGGCACAGAGCCCAACGTGGGGCTCAATCCCACCACCCTGAGATCACAACCTGAGCCAAAATCAAGAGCCAGACACTTAACCGACAGCCACCCGGGCACCCCCAATGTTTCCTTTTGAAATAAAATTTATATAAATTTTACATTAAAAAATCAGTGAATTGATTTCGAGAAAAATCCTAACTAAATAATGTAGGTAGGACGAGAATATGGCAAAAATCCTAAAGATGGAACAAGAATGTTAATCCACTCGCCCCTTTTGCAGGCAGGACAGCTAAGACCCGACGTAGCTAACATGACTCCAGTGTTATTTTGCTGACTCTGACGTGTGCAAGCAGCCACAATCCCTTGGCACAGGAGTTGCAGAGGATGCTTGGGCTCTGAGTGTCTTGCACAGTCCCGGGCCCCTACAGGCTCCATTCCAGCAGGTTCGGGGTTCAGGTATGCAAGTTCCGAATCCAAAGTGACTTTACTGCACATGCCTCCCCACCTTGTCCCCGCTGTACAAGAGTCACTTATTCAACAACATTCATCAAGTTACGACCCTTTCCCAGGCACTCTGCTGACCCCTGGGAATATAATGAGGAGCCACAGAGAGCAAGACTCTGCTCTCAGGGAGTTTGTAAACCTGGGCTGCGGGGAGGAGCAGAAAACAAAAGTTAAACACAAAAGCAAGATAATTACAGCTTGTGATCAATGATATAAAAGAAATAGCTTATTATGATAGGCCAGAGACCAACCACAGAACTACTTATTAGTTTTCACCGTGCTTATTTATTCACTTTGAATAGATCTATGTTAATGAGGTTCAGAATTAAGAAGTTACAGAGACGCCTGGGTGGCTCAGTTGGCGAAGCGGCTGCCCTCGGCTCAGGTCGTGATCTCAGGGTCCTGGGATTGAGTCCCACGTCAGGGCTCCTTGCTCAGCGGGGGGCCTGCTTCTCCCCTGCTCATGGTCTCTCTCTCTCTCTCTGTCAAATAAATAAAATCTTTAAAAAAAGAAGAAAAGAATTAAAAAGTTACAAGGGGTTAGGGTAAAAATCTCCTTCCTTCTGCTCTCCCAGAGATGCCAAGTTTCTGTCCCTAGAGGCACCCGGGGTTACCTGTTTTAGGAACGGCTTGGTGTATGCGGAACCCCGAAGGCCTCGGGTGCAGCTGGAGTGTGACGAGTCAAGCAGAAGTAAATGTTAATGGCAGGCAAGGAGGCATGAAAGCTCTTGTCAGTTGTAAAAGAAGTTTGCAGTTAATTGTGATAGCCATAGCCACTAGATGTGTTTTCGGCAGAGTGACATGATCTGACTCATGTGCCAAAGATCATATGGGTGATAGGGTGGGGGAGGGGGCAGGAGTGGGAGAGGACCAGGTAGGAAGTGGCTCCAGTATTCAGGGGAGAGGCGACATGTGTTTGGGCTAGGACAGCAGGAGGAGAAAGGGCGGGTGGGATGCAGATTGAAGCTAGAACAGGGAAAACTTCGAACAAGGGAAAGCAGAGGTTTGAGCCCCAGGGAAGAGGGATGGTCCAAGTTTTGTGGGTGTCATAAGGTCGGTAACTTACTTTTAAAATATTTCAAGATAGAGGCGCCTGCCTGGCTCCGTAAAGCATGCAATTCTTGATCTTGGGGTCATGAGTTCGAGCCTCATGTTGGGAGTAGAGCTTAATTTAAAAATAAGTAAATTAATTAATTAAATACTTTGATATCACCGGTTTGCTATTATATAAAAGCCAGCTTATGCCAGTGTTTCTCAAAATGTAGGCCGTGGACCAGCAGCATTAATGTCACCTGGAACAGGTTAGCAATGCAGATCCTGGGGCGCCTGGGTGGCTCAGTGGGTTAAGCCTCTGACTTCAGCTCAGGTCATGATCTCCGGGTCCTGGGATCGAGCCCCGCATCGGGCTCTCTGCTCGGCGGGGAGCCTGGTTCCTCCTCTCCCTCTGTCTGCCTCTCTGTCTACTTGTGATCTCTTTCTCTCCGTCAAATAAATAAATAAAATCTTAAAAAAAAAAGGAAATGCAGATCCTCCACCCCTCCCTACAATTACTAAATCAGAAAATCTGGAGTTAGAGCCCAGCAGTTAGGATTTAACAAGCTTTCCCAATGGTTCTTTTTTTTTTAAGACTTTATTTATTTGAGAGAGAGAGCACGAGCAGGAGGAGGGGCAGAGGGAGAGGGGAGCCCACCGTGGGGCTGGATCCCAGGACCCCGGAGATCATGACCTGAGCTGAAGGCAGATGCTTAACCAACTGAGACACCCAGGCGCCCCCAAAGGGTTCTGATACATGCTCTGTTCAAGCTTTAGAATCAATCCGTGATTCTGGGGATGGTCAGCTAACCGCCTATCAAGAACAAACGACCCAGGGATAATCAACCGGCATCTGAACAGAAACCAGAAACGACCACACTATCACAAGAAAATAAAAATGAATCGCAGGGCGCCGCGGAGACAGGTAAGAGACAAAGGGAGTGCTCTCAGCAAAAGAAGCTTATCAGGGAAAGGAAAACAATGCGGTACGTGCCTGGAACAGCTCTCGTAGGTGTGGTTCCTTGAGCCCTGGGAAAAACAGGCCTTATCTTGAAAAGAGGAAGGATTGGATGCAAAGAAGTTTGCAGCAAACAATAGCAGTTCAGGCCTTGTTGGAGAAAACCGAGTTGTGTGCAAAAATAATAAGGAAAAAAAAAGTGTTTTGGTTTTTTTTAGCAGAGTGCTGACCAGAAAGAAAAAAAAAAAGCACACTATGGCAGTTGGGGATGGGGGGCAGGGGTCCATTTTTAAGAACGCAGAAGGCCGATAAACTACATACACACAGAAGGAAACGGAAACCAAAATTAGTCTGGGTCCACCAACTAAGTAGATAGGACCCAGGCCAAGGTACTTCTCCTTTCAGTGATTTCATTATTTTCTCCTCCAAAAGACCGAACTGTCACCTTGTTAGAAATTTAAAAATCATTCCCCAGGAAAGGACATGCACACCATCACGTCTGTAGTATTTTGCCAAAATACTTTTTAACCTGAACTGAAACCTGTGGAAACAATCAGACAAAGCCAAATTATGGGACAGTCTGTAGAACTGTCCTAGACTCTGGGAAACGAAACAAAATAAAACAAAAATCACATCATTTTTTTTTTTTTAAACAAAGCAAAACACTATCTTGAAAGAGATTTAAAAAAAAGGCAGCTATGACAAACTTGATCGGGACAGTTGGGGACATTTGAGCAGAAGGGGGTAGAGTAGAAAGTTGTCTTACGTTCACGATCCATTTCCTGAACACGGTGATGACTGTATGGGCTCCGTAGGCAAGGGCCCCTGTTCTCAAGAAATAGAGACTGGGTACAGGTGAAGAACCTCTCTCTTTGCAGGGAGCGCCCAAGTCGTTTAGGGAAAAAAGAACAAACCAAAAGCACCTACAAGAACAGATGTGCCATGGGGCGCCTGCGTGGCTCAGTGGATTAAGGCCTCTGCCCTCAGCTCAGGTCATGATCTCAGGGTCCTGGGATCGAGTCCCTCATTAAGCTTCTTGCTCAGCGGAGAGAGCCTGCTTCTCCCTCTGCCTGTCGCTCTCCCAGCTTGTGCTCTCTCTCTCTCTCTCTGACAAATAAATAAATAAAATCTTAAAAAAAAAAAAGAATAATGATTAGAGCGACAGCTTACGAATGTGATAACAGTCAAGTGGATTAATATATGTGAAGTGCTTAGAATAGAGGTTGGCAAAGTTTCCTGTAAAGGGCCACGTAGTGAATATTTTATGTTGCGGGCCATCTGGTCTGCAGTGCAACTATCCGAATCTGCAAAGCCGCTATAGACCATATGTAAACCAATGGGCATGGCTGTGTGCCAATAAAACTTTATATTTTCCTTTAAAAACAGGACAAGGAACCAAAGACGAGGACCAGCCCAGATGTGCTTCAACAGGTAAATCAGCTGAGGCACGACCTTACCACGGAATACCGCTCAGCTGTCACAAGGTACAAATTATTGATACACACTACAGTTTGGATGAATCTCCAGGGAATTACGCTAAGCTGGAAAAAGAAAATCCCCAAGGTAACATGCTATATGGTTCTAATCATACACCATTTTTGAAATGACATTTTATCTTTTTTTTTTTTTTTTAGATTTTATTTATTTATTTGACAGAGAGACACAGCAAGAGAGGGAACACAGCAGGGGGAGTGGGAGAGGAAGAAGCAGGCTTCCAGCTAGGCAGGGAGCCAGATGTGGGGCTTGATCCCAGGACCCTGGGATCGTGACTGGAGCTGAAGGCAGATGCTTAATGACTGAGCCACCCAGGAGCCCCTGAAGTGACATTTTAGAAATAGGGGATGGATTAGTAGTTACTAAGGGTAAGGGATACAGACTGGGGTATAATCTGGGAGAGGTGGGTGTGCTTACACAACGGCACGGGGAAGGACCCCTGCTGCGTTAAAACTATTTCAGCATCTTGACCTTGGCAGTAGATACATAACCACTGATGATAAAATCCTATAGGACTAAGGCGCCTGGGTGGCTCCGTTTGTTAAGCATCTGCCTTTGGCTCAGGTCATGATCTGATGGAGCCCAGCCTTGGGCTCCCTGCTCAGTGGGGAGTCTGAGTCTCCCTCTGCCCCTCCTCCTGCTTCCCAAGCGCACTCTCTCTCTCAAAAATAAATAAAATTTTAAAAATCTTTAAAAAATGTATAGGACTAATACACCCAGACATGTACAAATGAGTACAAGGTAATGGGGAAATCTAAATAAAATTGGTGGATTGTATTAATGTCAATAGCCTGAACGTGGTATTATACTACTTGTATACTATACTTGTACGATGTTATCACCAGGGGAAATGGGCAAAGTGTAGAAGAGATCACTGTTTTCTTTCTTTCTTTTCCTTCCTTCCTTCCTTCCTTCCTTCCTTCCTTCCTTCCTTCCTTCCTTCCTTCCTTCTTTTCTTTCTTTCCTTCTCTCTCTCTCCTTCCCTCTTTCTTTCTTTCCTTTCAAGATTTTCACTTTTACGTAATCTCTATACCCAACGAGGGGCTCGAACTTACAAACCCGAGATCAAGAGTCACGTGCTCTTCTGACTGAGTCAGCCAGGCACCACTCTGTATTTCTTCCAACCGCATATGAATCTACAATGAACTCAACAAAAATTTCAATTAAAAAACAAACAAACCCACAACAATAAAGTGGGCTGAATTTGGCCTGTGGATTGCAGTGTTAATATTCAGAAAGTCTTGAGCAAACCAGGATGAGCTGGACACCTATCCTCACTTTCTGGAGAACCCGTCAGTCCCCAGGAAGCTAGGATCATTGATCACCTGATATATACATGTTACTGTTAGTACTAGTGTTATTATTGTAACAAGAATCACACATCCGCAACATGTAAATGAATTCAGCTCTGCCAGCGTCTTTCCTACTAACTCCAGGAAGAGCAAAAAAGCCCGACCACCTCCCCATGCGATCAGAGGCAGCAGGTAGAAACCGGCAAACAAAAGCTGCTATCTTTCAATAAAAGGTCTGACTGGGACTCTGAATAACTCATTTGTTTAAATTTGTCCTTCCCACACGTAACAATAGCCCCCTTTGATGGAGCACCGGTCACATTTATAGTACAGTAGACCCCAATGCAAAACTCTTTACATATCTTATCTCATTTAATCCTTGAGCAACTCGACATCCCCAGTTTGCAGCTGGGCAAAAGGAAGCCTCTGGTGAAGCAAATGGACATATACAGCTAGAAAATACCACGCCCGGATTCCAAGTTAAGTCTAAAAGGGTTTCCCATCGTGAATATAGAGTAGCGGTTCTCAGGAGTGGCCATGCATTGGAAAACTTTCAATCCCCAGACCCCCGCCCCTTGCCCAGACAGACGATTTAATTGGCTGGGGTAGGGCTCAGGCATCAGTATTTTTTCAAAATTCCCCAGCTAACTGATTTCACGTGTAGCCAGCGCTGAGCACCACTGAGACTGGTGTCGTGACGCAGGTTTTCATACTCCATACACTGATCCATGAATGTGTCTTGAAAGCAATTTAATCTCTCCCATCCAGTCTTTTTTGTCAAAGAGTAGGTTAGGACAGGATAGAGTAGAATAGAAACAAGAGGAAATACTGCATCGCAGAGAGCAAAGGGAAGTGTCCCGGAAACTTACATTCAGGAGTGTGGGTGCATGCATGTGCCATCATAACAGACAATGTATTTCTGACTGTGAATCAAGATCAAAAATGTTTGAAAGCTACTCCTTTAGACTGGTCAAATCTAGGACATGGATATGTTCATTGGACCCACACAATGTTTAAAAAAAAAAAAACAGTTGCCAGTCTTTGATTATTGGTAGATTTTAACTGAGGATCTGAACTTCTGTCCGTTTCTGGCTTCTTTCAAAATGTGAACATGAGGGTGTGGAAAAACAGGGTCCGCTTTCCTGCATGGCCAGTATGAAGACTGGAGAAGGGCAGGGGCTCTCCAGTTTACCACAGTCCACACCATTCCCTGATAGCTCCCAGACTCTGAGGCTGAGTATAAGTTATCACCTGTGGTCTTACACAGCCCAGTTCTATGCCTTGCATCCCTGGCTCATGGTGTGCATTTGAGTTTGTCACTCCTGCCCTGAAACTGAACTTCATCTGAGCTGAGATTATTCTGTTGTTGTTTTGGAGGTTTTTTGTTTTTTTGTTTTTTGAAGTAAGCTCTAGACCCAACATGGGGCTTGCATTGATGACCTTGAGATCAAGAGTCGCCTTCTCTACCGACTGGGCCAGCCAGGCAGTCCTGTTTGGGGTTTTATTATATACCAAACAGATAGCAGGATCATAAGAAATATTCAATAAAGTTTAGAAAGAAAGGGGGGGGCGGTGGAGAGAGAGCCAGCCTACCAAAGATTTTATTTGGTCAGAGGCAAGCCAAAGAATTAGTATGGGTTTGTTTATCTTTCATCTTCAGACACAGAAGATACAGCAAGGCTGTTTAAAAAAAAAGAAAATGAGTGGCGCCTGGGTGGCTCAGTGGGTTAAAGCCTCTGCCTTCGGCTCAGGTCATGATCTCAGGGTCCTGGGATCGAGCCCTGCATCGGGCTCTCTGCTCAGCGGGGAGCCTGCTTCCTCTCTCTCTCTGCCTGCCTCCCTGCTTACTTGTGATCTCTCTCTCTCTGTCAAATAAATAAATAAAATCCAAAAAAAAAAAAAGCTTCCTCTAGCACTTGTTTTCATGCAAGGAATTTTAGTTCAGCTTGGTTCAGCCAAACAAATTCTAGAAGAGATCCTGGCTCTACCAGAGTTCCCCAAAGTTTAGTCACTCACTCCTAGAAGGCCTTTGGGATTTTTGCCACAGCCACAAACCACCTCATTATTGTTTACTTAATATTTTTTTTTATTTAAATTGAGTCGCCTTTTAATTTAAATTTCTTTAAAAGGGAAAGTTTATATGATCTGCTTTTCTTCCTTAACTCAATTGTGGTTTCCTCTGGAAAGCTGACATAATGTACAGGAGGCACTTGAATCCATGCTATTCAGCATGGCCCCTGGTAACATAGACCCCCAGGCCTCAACTCACACCTGCTGAAGCAGA
>JAPYYM010002665.1:0-12017 GCA_028534135.1 Potos flavus
TGTCTCAGTCTTTACCTGAGGGCAGTCCTTCACTTCTGTATATGCTTTCTTTTTTTTTTTTTTTTTTTTTTTAAGATTTTATTTATTTGAGAGAGAGAGTAAGGGAGAAAGCACAAATAGAGGGGAAGGGCAGAGGGAGAGGGAGAAACGGACCCCCTGCTGAACAGAGAGCCCGATATGGGGCTCAATCCCAGGACCCTGAGATCATGACCTGAGCCGAAGGCAGAGGCTTTAACCCACTGAGCCACCCAGGCGCCCCCACACTTTTACTCTTTTAAATGTTGCATCCCTTCACTCTCTTGACTCTTTCCTCCCGGGGCGGTTATTACTACACAGCTATGCGACCTTCTGGCCCTGTGCTCCACTTCTCTTAACTTCCCTTTCACATTTCCCATCTTCGTGCCTTTGTGCTGCATTCCTGGAGCACTCCGCTTCACCTTCCAGCTCATTTAACAGTTCAATTTGTTGCCGATTTTATCGCAGCAATTGTGATTTCCACTTCTGAGAGCTCTTACCGATTCCTCTTCCTGTTCTTGTTTCAGCATAAGCTGTTCTTTTAGGAACGTGATGCCCTTCTGTGCCTTTCTAAGGATACTAAATATGTTGAATTTAATCTCCTATTATTAGAGTCCATTATCTCTTTTCTCAGCTGTATGTCCTTTGCTGTGGTGTTGGTGTTTATTTCGGTTCTTCTCATGGCGTTGGTACTTGCCTTGGGCTGCGTAGACGAGGCAGCAGTCAGACCACCCAGCTGGGGCGTGTACGCAAGGTGCTAGACACCTGCCGTGGGTCTCAGCGCCAGGTGGGGGACTTCTGAGCCAGCCACTGAATGGTGTTGGGGGTCTCTGATCCAAGCTCCCACATTCACTGGATGTACTTGTGAGCAAATCACCTTCTTTATTCTGCCTGCCCTATAAGAATGGGATAAGGGGCATGAGCGCGCCCAGAACTGGCTGCTTCTGCCATGGTATGTCAGTTAACTCCCTGTCACTTGGTCCCGCACCTCCCTATCCCCGGATTCCACCACCTTGAAGTCCAGGGGCCTCAGCCTTCCTCTGCCTTTTGTAGCAGGTACCCCTGCAGCAGTCCTGGGCCACAGCCTCCCTCTGCTGCTTCTGTCCTCTGGGAGTCCTCACAATTCCTGGTCCACTAACTTCCCCCCACCCCACCTCCTCCTTCTGAGCTTGGCTTTGTATTCATTTATTTCCCTGGATTTGTTGCATAAAGGGGAAGCTACTGTTCACTCCATCTCTCCCGTTGAAACCAGAAGTCCAACTTGCATAGTATAAAGGTTTTTTTTTCTCCCCTCAGAGCCCTGAAAAACACGATAAAACCACCTTGTCCTTTAAGACAATGAGTTTCCAGCATTTTGTACAAACACACACCATTGTTCCAAGCACGCTGGCAATCTGAACGTTTGCCGATAGGCACCACCACCCCGTGGCTCAGAATGTTCTGCAGTCAGCCAAGGGCAGCCCAGGATGTCGTGGACAATGCCCTGAAGCTGAGGGCTGAGTCTGCATGCCACAGGGAGGTCAGGGGTCCCTGGGGCTTTCTGAGGGTGTTGGGAGCTTCCCTCCTGGCCCCCTCCCTGCTTCAACGAGAAGCAGTCCCCTTTTTTATTTCTGGCTCTATCCTGTCTCTCTTTGCTAAAGCCGATCCAGTAAAAAAGCTCACATACCCAATGTTCTTTTAACCGAACCTTGAAACTTGTCTGCTGATTGTTCTGTGATGTCAGCCTATGGCTCTGCCAGCGGCAGCTTGAGGGACCCAAATGGGAAGTAGTTACCACTAGAGTTTTTGGCTTTACCAAGTATTCTTTTCTCCTGAGCAATTCTGTACTTGCTAATATTTTCCTCTTTTCCACTTTGGATTCCTGGTCCATTTCAGTCTCATCTTGGCCTTCGGCATTCATTAATGGATCCGCCGTGGTCTTGCTGTGGGGCTGCTAGGAGCACCTTAGGTCCCTACCTGGTCTGTGTATGCTTCAGACATGTGTTGATAATAATGAAGATTATCATCAATTACTTGATAACTGGTCTTCATAGACGTCCCAAGAGGTCAATATCTTCAACCCATTTTACAGATGTACCTGAGACAAAGAGAGGTTAGGTGCATTGCCCAAGGTTCTATAGCTAGTAAGCGGTGGAGCTGGAATTTGAACCCAGGTTTCTCTGGTTTGAAAGCCCAGGCTCTTTTCCTTCCCCTCCATTCTTGTGAGTTGGCATTTGCTTTTATTCATAACAGTTCTTGGCTTCTAGTAAACGAAAACTCCCAGAAATTGTGATCAAGAACACAAATGTTTCGAGCTTCTGCCGTAGTATTTGCATAGAGTGTAAGCTCAGCAGATCCCCATTCATATATTTCACTGCGATTATTGTCCTATTTTCATTTTCTCACGTACACAGTGTTGTTGAATTTGAGGCTGTGCCGACAGTAATTTGTATGCCCAGAATCACTTTGTTACCGGAGCTACCAAGTGTTGGTGAGACACTGGTCACTGTCACATAAAGGGCTTGCATTTATCAGTACCCTGTCTGGGAAACCAGTGGGATACATTAAGTATACACCTGTCACACGCATCCTGCCTTGTCAGTGATCTGCCCAGTGATGTAATAATAGCGAACATTTACCTTCCAGCATTTATCGAGAGCTGTTGTCTGCATTAGCTTATGTGGTCATCATGAAAATCCTGCAAGTGCGTGTTACTGTTCTTGCCAGCCTCCCCATCCCGGGCTGTGGAATCTTAGGCCTGCAGCTTGTGCACGGCCCTGCGGGCAACAAAAGGTAGAGCTGAACTAGAACCCAGGCCCAGGCCCCAGGCCCCAGCCTCTGCCTCCTGTGCCGGGTCTGCGCCTGCCATTCCTCTCCAGCTGGGATGGGTGGAGGGGCACGGTGGCAGGACCTCACCTGTGGCCCCCTTCACCCCCAGCCCTTGCCTACCTCAAGCATGGCTCCTCCCCAAGCAGATCCTTGCCCAGACACGGTCTAGTAGTGGTAAAGGCTCCGACTCTTGAACCCACCGACCTGCGTTTGACTCCTGCCTCCACCATTACCTTTCCGCATGACCCTCTACCAGTTCCACGGTTGCCCTGAGGCTCAGTTCTGCATCTGTGAAATGGGACGATAATCCCCAGCTCATAAGGCAGCGGCAAGCGTTCATCAGCTCTCCTATGCACAGGGCCTGCCAGGAAATCGCAGCATATTAGTTTGCTCCAGCTGCCGTCACAAAATGTCACAGGCTGGGTGGTTTAAACAACAGATTTATTTCCTCACAGTTTTGGAGGCTGGAAGTCCAAGATCAAAGTGGCAGCAGGTTCGGTTTCTCAAGAGGCCTCTCGCCTTGGCTTGGAGGCAGCTGCCTTCTTGCTGTGTTCACACGTGGTCATCCCTCGTTCTGTATGTTCTCTGGGTCCTGATCTCTGACAAGCACACCAGTCGTGTTAGCTCAGGGCCCACCCATATGACCTCATTTTGATTTAATTACCTCTCAAAAGATTCTTTCTCCACATCCCATCACATTCTAAGAGACGGGAGTTAGGGCTTCAACATACAAACTTGAAGGGGACACAGTTCAGCCCATAACATGCAGCAGACACACCTTTCAGTTAAGCCAGCCATACAGTACGGCACAAAGAAGAGACAGGAAACATGAGACCTTAAATTTCTTGGGTGATTCCTCCCACTGTTCATTCAATGGGTGGATATCCCGGGGGGAGAAGGAGATAAGATGAAAATTTCTTTTGCCTTCATCAGCAGGGGTTGCCATATATCTAAACACGAGCTGAGTGTGATTCCCATGTTCAAGGGTATGCATTTTGGGCACCTGGTTGGCACAGTCGGTTAAGCATCCACCTTTGTCTCAGGTCACAATCCCAGGGTAATGGGATCGAGCCCCACATCGGGCTCCTGGCTCAGCAAGGAGTCTGCTTCTCCCTCTCCTCCCTGCTCTTGCTCTCTCTTGCTATCTCTCTCTCTCTCTCAAATAAATAAATAAATAAGGTATGCATTTGTCATACTGCGTGGCCTCTGAACACCAGCCTACTGCATCATCTGATGCTCAGCCGAAAGAGCCGGGATCAAGGCTAGCTTTGGCTGTGTGGATTTTGCCTTGTACTTCTTTAGAAACATAGCAGACACTGCCGGTGGCCTGCCCTGCATCCCGACCCACCCGAGTTGACTTGCAGCTTCACACAGGTCCCAGCATCCAACAGCCTCCCATTTCCTGCATATGCCTAAAGGCACCTGCCCTGAAAGGCCGGGGCCGGGGGGATTAATGCCCTGGGGTGGGGGGGCAGGGACTAGGAATCGGGAGGTAAACGGCCCCATGCCCCAGCTGGGATGAGTCTGCTTGGTCTCAAAGGGTCTCTGGCTAATAAAGTCCCAGCAGCCCAGAACAATAACCTCATAATTGGCTCTCTCTTTTCCCATTTCCTTACTTGTGCTTCTTGAAATCACCTCTCAAATTAATTACCTGTACCCAGGTCCATGTCTCCAGGACCGCTTTGGGGGATATCCAAAATTAGACAAGAACCTAACCCCATGTAAGTTGTTTCTGATACACAGGAAAGTGTTCAGAGATGGTCCACCCCAGCCATTGTCTGGGAATCTGTTGAGTGAAAAATCCCTGCTTCTAGGTTTTAGAAGGATTCTAGATTCTCGGTTCTCCCAGAGTATTCTGGTCCACTGGCCCCGAGACCTTACCTACTAAGTGCTCTCCTCTTTCCTCCCCTCCAGGTGATCGAGAAGAACTTGAGTGGCTGGTGGTACATTCAGATTGAAGATAAAGAAGGATGGGCCCCAGCAACCTTCATTGACAAGTATAAGAAGACCAGCAATGCCTCAAGACCCAACTTTCTGGCTCCCCTGCCCAACGAGGTGACCCAGCTCCATCCAGGGGATGCAGCAGCCATGGAGAACAACACGGGCAGTGAGGCCATCGGCCCCTCCCGGCCCCTGCCTGATGCACCACACGCTGCTGTGGACTCCGGGATGCCATGGTCCAAAGACTGGAAGGGCGGCAAGGAGGCCCTGAGAAAGGCATCTTCCGACATGTCCTCATGTGCCGGCTACGAAGAGATCTCAAGCCCCGAGCTAGAGGAGAAGCCCAGCCTCCCTCCCCGGAAAGAATCCATCATCAAGTCGGAAGGGGAGCTGCAGGAGAGGGAGCGACAGAGGATGGAACAGCTCAGGGGCTCCTCGCCCAAACCTCCGGGCATGATTTTGCCAATGATTCCAGCCAAACACACGCCCCCGGCCCGGGACAGCAGGAGACCAGAGCTCAAACCCGACAAAAGCAAGTTGTTCCAGCTGAAAAACGAGATGGGGCTGGAGTGCGGCCACAAGGTCTTGGCCAAGGAGGTGAAGAAGCCCAACCTCCGACCCATCTCCAAATCCAAAGCCGACCCACCAGAGGAGAAGCCAGAACTCATTCCCCAGAATCCCTTCTTGAAGTCCAAACCTCAGGTTAGGCCCAAGCCGGCTCCTTCCCCGAGGACAGAGCCACCTCAGGGCGAAGATCAAGTGGATATCTGCAACCTCAGGAGCAAGCTGAGGCCTGCCAAGTCCCAAGAAAAGCCCTCACTGGATGGAGAGAGCAGCCACCAGGCTGCCGGGGGCCAGGATGCCGCCTTCAGCCGGAGTGTCCTCCCAGGTGACGGGCCCGGCCACACCCAGGACAGGATGGGCAGACAGGATGGGCTCAGCCCAAAGGAGATGTCCTGCAGAGCCCCTCCAAGGCCAGCCAAGGCCACAGAGCCTGTGCCGAAGAGTGTGCCCGCCCCTCTCCAAGAGGCTCCCCCGCAGAGACCTGTGGTCCTGCCCCGGAGACCACCGCCCCCCAAGAAAACCTCCTCAGCCTCCAGGCCCCTCCCAGAGGTCAGAGGGCCACAGCGGGAAGCCAATGACGGCAAGGCAGCTCCTGCCCCGGGCCGGGCCCTGCTGGTCCCTCCTAAAGCCAAACCTTTTCTTTCCAGCTCCTCGGGCGGCCAAGATGACATGCGAGGCAAAGGTGGTCTGGCACCACGGATGGCGGGGAAGACCGGAGAAAACAGGGAGAAAGTAGCCACAACCCCCTTCCCCAACGCCGACGGTCCGAAGGACTCTTTATACGTGGCGGTGGCCAACTTCGAAGGAGACGGAGATACCAGCAGCTTCCAGGAGGGGACGGTGTTCGAGGTCCGGGAAAAGAACAGCAGTGGCTGGTGGTTCTGCCAAGTCCTGAGCGGGGCCCCTTCCTGGGAAGGGTGGATTCCTTCCAACTATCTCAGAAAGAAGCCATAGCCACCTCCTTCCCTGCCTGGCGGTCCCGTGTATCTCTGCTGGCTTTACCCACGTATTTAATATGCCTCTTAATTTATCATCCTTCATGCAGCTTCAAAGGAAGGAGGACTCTGCAGCACTGTGGCTTCTTCCCCCCCCTGGGTGGAGAGAGCAGTCCCCCCCATCGCAGTATGGCCTGGACGCTCAGAGGCCACACCCCCTGCTTCCTCTCCAAGTCAGCATCCCTGCCTTAAGGCCAGTGGCACTGCCACCCTCTGTAGGCCACCCAGCAGTGGGACCACGACTCTCCAAGGCCTCCAAGACCAGAACCCATTGTCTGGAAACTGCAGAAACAGTCTCATTGCTGGTACCGCACCCAGTCCGTGATGGCTGGCTCCAACTTCTCCGTGTTTCTAAAAGTCCAGGGACTTATTTACTCCGTTTCCAAAATGCTTGGTACCAGAAAGAATTCCATGCCCTGGAAGTTGGCTCCATTGCCAGTCCCAGAGAGATGTCCTCCTCGAGGCTCTGGGCCCATGAGCCTCTCAGGTTCGACCAGATGCAGCTGCCCCAGGAGTGGGCCTGAGGGTCCACTGAGCCATCCCGGCTCCCATCTTCTGTCTTGGGACTCTGACGGATCCCGAAGGGGTGCTTCCCGCCCCTGCATGCTTCACTGTCCTACACAGGGCTCTTTAAAAATAGGAATCTCCACCCCGCCTTGCGCCATTTCACGTTTGTCTCCATAGAGCAAGAATCTCACAGTTGCTTTGAAAGGAGCCGTTCACGATCCACGCCCCTCGTGAGCACCCCTTTGCTGAGTAGCTAGTAGGTGCCAGACTCTGTCCTTGGCACTTGACTTTCCTATTTTAACCCTCACATCAATCCTCTCTTGGGATATTGCACCTATGTGATAGAGAACCTCGGACTCTGTGCCCAAGGGCACACTAGCTAGGAAGAAGAGGAAAGAGGATTTGAGCTGGCCTGACTTCCATGCCTGTACCCTTCCCCCAGCAGCAGGCTAACCGGACAGGGAAAGGGAAGATGCTAACTGCCAGGAGCAGGTGGCCAAGTGGCTTGCTTGTGGTGCGGGTGAGGGGACGTCAGTGGCTGCTCCCACACCCATCACCCCTCCGCCCACTACAGTTCACACCAAAGGCTGCCCCACACCCTCCACAGCTCCTCCTCCGTGGCAGGTGGGGGAGGGGGGAGTTCGCCCAGAGCTCTGGCGGTTGCCACAGGGCCTTGTTTCCTGCTGCTGTGCAGGTGCCCCCTCTGGGGGATAAAGCTTACGGAGCTGAGGTGGTCTCCCACGCCAGCCTCCGGGGGCCCTGATGGCTCGTACTGCTGCTGCGTCCTGCTCTCTGGCGTCCGTAGGGTACTTTTCTCTGTTTCCTTTTTGTGCGTGCACTCTCCCTGTCTGTCCTCTCACTTCCACTTGGACAGATACGGTTCACCGAGGCACATGGAGGCACAGCGACATTGCAGAATTAGAATCAGGACCCAGGGTTTCTGGCTCCCAGCCCAGAGTTCTTGCCCGTGGACCAGGCTGCCTGGCGGGTGCGAGGGCAGAACCCCTCTTCATCCCACCCTGCCCTGCAGAAGAGGACCCAGCTCAGAGCTCTCCCATTCAGTGTCCATCTGCTGTGATGCTTTGGGGACCGCAGGACCAGCTCTCCCGGGGACACCCACTGTCTGCCTGCAGTGCCAAAGATTTCTGTGCAGACAGCCCTTCTTCTGCTCTCCCCGCACCCCACGGCCACACAGACTCTGGATGCTTCTACAGCAGAAGCAGCGTTCTCCGATTCACGGGAGCATCTTTGTTCCTTCAGTCGGTCTGTGAAGCCCACCCCGAGGATCTGGAGGGGCAGGGCCCTGAGCTGCCTCTAGCAGTGCCCACTTGCCCCTTGGCCCTGTGCCCAGAACCGTGGGGGAGGATGGCCGTCGGGGGAAGACGGGAGGCTGGGAGAGGGCCACCCACGTCTTCGAGGTCCCCTCTCTTGGAAGGAAGCCCATAGCATGTTTTCTAGAGTTTTTGACCCACTTTGGCTTAAACAGCTTTTATGAAGCTGTTATGCAGGATTTGACTACATATCAAAAGACAGAACGCAGCCTTTTTTTTTTTTTTTTCTGATTCACTCTGTGCTTTCTGTGACCTTTTCAAGTATTTTGTGAGCTCCTACCACGTGCTAGGCGCCGAGTAGACCAGGATCCGTGCGGCCCCCTGCCTGGCTCTGAGAGCTGTGGTTTTTGTTTGCTGCTTCCACACAAAGGGTTTATCTTTGGCTTCGTTCCCTCCTCCTGAAGGTCAGCTGAGTGGGAATAGACTAGTTCCACCTTTCTGTGGGCAGAAGTGTTCCTGCTAATGAAAGAACTTGCCTTTTTATTATTATTGTTGTTGTTATTGTTATTCTGACGTGAACTGCAGGTACTGAAGCCACATTCCTCTCTGTTCACCGTTCTTTGCTCAGGACGCATCTGTGGCCTGAGGACTCCCCTCCCGGGCTCTGCGTGCCCCATGGCGGGCACTCGCACGGGTGACCGGAAGTGGAGGGGTCTGGTGGCCAGCGGCTCTCCCTGGCTGTCCGGGCCTGATGACTTAGCTTCACAGCACCCAGCCCTGTGGCCGCCATCTGGTGAGCAACTGAGGGAGGCTCTACAAAACTCCCCTGAGGTTATGCCCACAGAAAATGTCCCAGGCCACAGTTAAAACTCCCGTGCCAAGCTCCAGGCAGGTCCCTGGTGCTTCAACTCCCTCCTCTAACTTAACCCTCACGACAACCCTCTGAGGTGCCTAGGATCAGCCCTGAGCTGTGGGGAGAAAGTTGAGGTTCACAGGGTGATGTCATGTGCCCAGTCTCATCCAGATCATGACTCCGTTGAGACTTGAATCCAGGGGTGCCTTCTCCCCGGTGCCCATGCTTTTTCCGCTGCCAACAGCAGCAAAATGTGCATGGCATTTCCAGGGAAGCAAGTGTCCCTCCCTCCTGGTTTAGGTTTCTCCTCCCCTCACCCCGTGACCCCCCGTGGCAGTAGGTCACAGGCCGAATGCCAGCCCCAAAGGCGGGCATGTAAAAACCACAGCGTATGGTGCCGCGAAATCTTTGGAAAATCTGAGTTTTAGGACCCACCACTTGGCAAAATAGGCCTTCGCAAAATGTTTCACTCAAAATCTCTGCCCTTTGGTGGATTTACATCATTGTCCCAGGCTGAGATGGGGGAGCTGGGCTCCGACTTGAACCACTTTTAATGCCCTACCTCACTGAGGAATTGCTAGAGCCCTTAGCGAGTTTCCAGTGGTCACTTTAAACCTCACCACGGGGCCTCCCCATGTCACTAATTTCTTAGGCAAAGTTCTTGGCCTTAAAACGTGTCTGAGCCCACCGGGGATCTCGTTACCAGGTAGAGTGTAGGAAAACAGACTTGCCATATGAAAGGACAGGTGCCGAATCTCCCCAAGTTTTGGAAGGTTCTGAGGCTGAGGCATGGACAGTCTGGTGTGTATACAGCCTATGTCAAGTACGAAGCACTGAGTGGGAGAAAGAAGGTGCTCCCGCCCTCAAATCGCTGGTAACTCGACATCATCCAGAACAGGAACATTTGTGGCTTGGCTCCCATCCTCTCACTGTGCCCAAGTCTGTCACGGTTGGGTCAGGCTGCTCCCTGGGAGGTCTCGCCCTTCTCTATGGACTGTGGCAGTGGCTACATAACAGCCCGAGCCACGCGTGGCAGTCTTGTCCCTCCCCCTTGGTTGTCCAGGCCCATCTGTCAGAGCTTTTGCGCAAACCAGCCATACCATACGATAGACCAAAGATGACCTAGTGTCAAACTTGGTGGCCCGGAGGAGTGGGAAATTGGCTTGCACTGAGGCCTGAGGGTTTAGGATGCCCTCCGTCAGCCTGGAGGAATTGCTCCTACCTTGGCTGAGGTTCCGATATTTAGACAGACCACAGCCTGTGACAGACCCGGAGTTAAAACACAGAGGCTCCACAGTCTTCACCTGCTCATGGACCACCTGCTGAGGACCCTTCCCACAGACTCAAACATCCAGCTCCGTGGGATAATGTCTGGTTTCTGGTGCTATCCTCGTCATGCGTCAGCATGCCCTCTTTCCTTCCTGTCTCTCTCTTCTACTCCAAAGTAGGCTGGCCTCTCAGCGCCAATCAGGACAAGTGACAGTGACTCAACTTCTGTTGTCCTCGAGGAGGCCAAACCCAGTGCCACAGCCAGTAGCCTTCACTTTCGGGCCTTCTAGCAACGTACAGAAGGAAGGACCCCCCACCAGGCTTGTTACAGCAATAAGCAATTCTGACACAACTAAGGTGTCCATGGATTTTTCCCTGTGTGTGCCTGTCTATGCCTTTGTGCCCATGTAACTGTTAGTAGTGCCCCTTTCACCCGTACAGAGGAAATGATAAACTATGGTCACCTTAGCTGTCCCCACGTTTCCTGCTTCCGAGCACCACCATGTCGCTAGGCCACTTCGCGCGTCCCTCCAGGAACAGTGGGGCTCTCACAGCTCCGCCACCTCACATCTGCTCGTAGAGTGACGCTGGAGATCCCCGAATATCACGGCCCTTCTCATACCCTCTTGGCAAGCTGACAAATTCTGGTGGTGGTTTTTGTTTCTTGTTAACACACAAAAATACACGAGGATATATAATGTGAGGGGGGAGGGGTGGTGAACGATTAGCTATAGCATGTATAGACTATATATCGTTAGACTTTCTCTTTTTCTTTTGTTTTTTTTTTTTTAATAAAAATGCTTGACTGGTTTCAAGCTTCGTTGTGAAGAGGCCGTGTCCATGGATTTCATTTGGCTACAGAAGAGGCGCGTAGCTTTGTGCCCTGGCGTTTTGGGCTCGAGTTTGGGGATCAAAGAACAGAAGCCTGGGTGAGTAGGGGTGACTCCTCTGTCTGCGTCCTGGTGCATCTTGATTCTTTGAGTTATGGTGTCCAGAAGCTACGGGAAAGCGTCCTTAGATCACCGGGTATCTCCCACGTAGTCTCAGCTCCATGCCTAAAGATGGAAAACTTCACGACGTTAAGGTGTCTTGAACCTCTCACTGGTGTTGCCTACTGCTGGGCTAGAGCATGTGGTGGAGGGCGGGGGTGCAGCCGCGGTTGGGCTGCCGGGACTGCTCACGCCATCTGCTCCTGGGAGCTGGAGGGCATCGCCGGATGTGTTATTACTTTCCCAAGGGCAGAGGCAAGGCCAAGCCAACCCGCAACGTGGAGCCTCCTTGGCCTCAGGTGAATCATTAAACAAAATGACACTACCACCCACCTGCCTAGGGAGAGAAGAATAGAACCAGCAGAGTCCCTGGACAGAACATAGAAAGGGGAAATTTACATTCAATATTCATCCTCCTTTTCCTCTCAAAGAATACAATGACCTGACCGACCTTGCTTAAGAATAATGGTCATTCCTGTATTAATCTTTGTTCCCCAAAGAAGGAAAAATCACGATGCGCTTCAGCCCCCCACCCCTTGGGAGCAGTTTCTCCCAAATCTTCCAAACTAACTGGTCATTCATAAGAATACAACTGGTAATGGCATGGGATTCCTGGAGCAGACATGCAGGGGCATGTGACCCCTCCCCTCACCAGATGGGATGGGATGGGGACTTGACTGTCTCAGGGTCTTACTCTCAGGGGCTGCTCACCCATTGCCTTCAGGTCTCGGTTGGAACTGGCACATTCGCCATTCCCTTTATACTTTATACTGCTTCAGAAATGCCAGGCCAAACACAATCCAGC
>JAPYYM010002666.1:0-12015 GCA_028534135.1 Potos flavus
AGGGTTCAAGGCCTCTGTGATTTTTAAAAGTCCCCAGCGTGCAGCCAAGATTGGTAACTACTGAGTGAATCCACGCTAAGGGGTCAGCAGCCGAGCCCCTCAGCCCTTCAAAGGGAAAACTTAACAAAGCCTCAAGTCAAAGCAAAGAAGGGGCTGCCAGGTGAGAAAGGAATGTTTGAGGCACCTGTGTCAGCCCTTTTAGTGAGCTATGAATTTTTTTATTCATATATATTTTTCATATATTTCATATATTTTTTATTCATATGAATTTTTTTAGTGAGCTATGAATTTTTCTGGCATCCCTCAAACTTTATGATTTCTAGCGATGCTTTGGGTTTGGGGAGGAATTCCACTGCCCTCCGTGTCCTCCAATGCTATAATGCAGTCATTCTCAACATGTGGGGGCATCAGAGTCCCTAGAGGGCTTGTTAAAATGAAGTAGCTGGCCCCCCTCCCATGTCTCCTTCAGTAGGTTAAGGGTGAGGCCTCAGAGCTGGCATTTCTAACAAGTTTCTAGGTGATGCTGCTGCTGGTCCCAGGCCCACGTGGTTAGAACTTTGCCAGTTAGGATTCTGCAAGCCCTTCAGGTACAGGGGGCACTGAGAATGCCTCCAATATCCCCGTAGGCCAGCCCCTCCTCTCCTTCTCCAACCCTGCTAGCACCACTTATGCCCCGAAGGGGACTCGCCTCTGCTGTCAAACTTCTCATCCTGGAGAAGGGAAGAGGTGCCCTCCCCCCACCCCGGTCATTGCCAGAATGACGATCAGCCGGTAAAGATCGAAAGGAGGCAGGTTCTGATAAACAGAATTGAGGCTGTGTGGGTATAATTTAGGTCTGCCAGTAACAGCCTGATAAATTCCTTAGTTTCTGTCACCCTCAGTTACCGTACTTATGAAATAAATATACCGTAGTTATATTACCGTATATTACCGTGTAATGTACCATAGCTGTGCTCACCTCCTACAGCAGAACGAGGTTTTGGTGAGACAATATGTGTGGGGAGCTTGGCACAGTTTCTAACACTTGGTGATTGCTCAATACATAGCAGCTAAAATTAATGAAAATTCTTCGAAGATCCACGGAGCTGCTCACTTAGGTAGTGAGCTCCCCATCCCCAGGGGTGTGTAAGCAGAAGCTGGAGTTGGACCAGGGATTGAAGCAGTATATTTGAGACCGGGAGCTGGCGCGTTGGTGGAGGTGGTCCTTCCAGCCCAAATCACATAGCAGGTATAGACTGGAATGGGCATTTGCAAATCTATGATTTCCTTGTGAAAATGTGCTAAGAGGCTGGGTGACCTGAAATTCCTCCTGGTGGAGTTCCTCCTGGAATCTTCCTACCAGAAACAAGAGCCGCCCTTGCTGGGAAGCTGAACGCTTCTGAATGGCTACGGGCTGCATGACTCATGGTCGGGCCTGGGCCAGTGCCCAGCCTGGGGAACTGGAAAGTGGGGTTCTCAGGCACCTCTGCAGGTCATGTGTGTGGAACAGGAGGACTAAGGAAGAAATGAGGTGCGGTGACTTCCCAGCAGTTCTTTGGGAATTTAGAGGATGCCTGAAGGCCCCTGGCAGAGGGGTATAGAGCAATCACAGGATTCAGGCATACTCATGATGAGGTACCATGGTTAGATTATGAAGCTGCTCCTTCAGAGAGACTAGGGCCAATTCCTCTTCAACCTGTAGATTTTAGTTTAAAGGTCACTTCTTCCAGGAAGCCTTCCCTAATCTCTCAATACCAGGTTAGGCTCCCAGCTTTGTGTTCCCATAGCAACCTGTTCTTAGCAACACACTTACCCCAGGCCCTTGTAATTCCTCTTGATGAATGGCTTATCCTTCTAGATCAGCTGTCAGCTCTGAACCCAGGGGCGGGTCCCTCTTGTTCGCTGTGGAATCCCCAGGGCCCAGGTCAGTGCCTGGCCCTGTGGGGTCTTCATAAGCACCTAATGGAATGAATATCTCTAGGCAAGTTCTTCAACCTCTCTGAGCCTCCGTTTCTTTACCTGTAAAACGGGGTCGAATTGCACCTGTCTGCGGGATGATGTGCCGGTGAACGGAAAGCCGCTGTTGCAGTACTTGGCGCAAAGCACGAGCTCAATACGCAGCCACACACGGTGTTGTCTTGTGACTGTGATTAACAATCAGAAAAACTCAGGAGAGACGGGCTTTTCTGCTCTGCAGTCGGCTGGAGGCTATTCTACGTGATCTTTCCAGACCACGCACCTGGCCGCGTCTCTCCCTTGGCGCTTTCAACTCGCTTTTCCATCCCCATCTCTCAAGACTGCACCGCCCAATTCCAGTTGATCAGACTATGGTCCACTCTGGGCCTTTGTCTCCTCTTTCTCTAGGGGGGAGACTGCCCCCGCCCTTCTCAGGTGTGTGCTCCCTCCGCCAGGGCCCCCCAGGCTCTCCGGACACAGTTCCCAGCCTGCCTTGTGTTCACATTAGAGGAGCGTCGGCCCATCTCCCTGCTGGAGGAGCAAGCGAGCGCTCGGCTGGTGCTTAGGTCTGGATCACCAGCGCCCCGCAGGGTGTGCTGCTGGTACAAAGGGAGAAAAGATGGCAAAGCTTTGTCTGTGTTTGTGATTTCCCGTGGCTCAGAACTTTCTTCCTCCTTGTGCACCTGGCTACCTCCCACTCGGCTCCCAGGCTTACTGTTCAAGACGGCTCTTCCCAACTCCAACCAAAGGGAGCAAATCCCTTTCTCTGTGCCCCCAGGGCCTCTAAAATCAAATCATCAGGTTGGGAATCTGACTCCCCCTCCTTGGGCCATGCTATCCCCTATTGCCAAATATCCTTAACTCCCGGCACGGGGCCTCTCACACAGTAGGTACTCAGGAACTATTTTTTTTCCTTAAAGATTTTATTTATTTATTTGACAGAGACACAGCGAGAGAGAGAATGCAAGCAGGGGGAGTGGGAGAGGGAGAAGCAGGCTCTCCACGGAGCAGGGAGCCCCATGCGGGGCTCGATCCTAGGACCCCGGGATCATGACCTGAGCTGAAGGCAGACGTTTAATGACTGAGCCACCCAGGGGCCCCTCAGGAACTATTTATTGAGCAAACCCAACTCCCAAGCAAAGCAGCCTTGTCTCCTACACTAAGCCAAGTGGGAAAGTGTCTACAGGTTTGTCAGGATAAAACCATAAATAAGACATAAGTGATGGGTGCCTGGGTGGCACAGTCCGTTAACTGACCGACTCTGGATGTCAGCTCAGGTCATGATCTCAGGGTCATGAGATCGAGTCCCACATCAGGCTCCACCCTCAGTGCAGAGTCAGCTTGAGATTCTCCCTCCTCCTCCCTCTCCCCCTCCTGCTCGTGCTCTCTCTCTCTCAAAAGTAAATCAATAAACCTTAAAAGAAAAAAAGACGTCAGTGAGACTCAGCTCCACCATGGTGGGCGTTCTGAGACCAGAAGGTGGAAGAAACACGTACACTTCCTGACACGCTGTTTTCCTAGGACAAGACTAATGGAAGGGACCCAGAAATGGCCTAGTCCAGGAGCACGTCTTGGCCACACATTAGAATCGTCCAAGGAACTTAAAATCAAAACAAAGCTGTACAGAGCCCTGCCCTTGGAGACACCCACTTCGCTCTCTAGAGTAGGGTGTGAGCATCCTTAGGTCTCACGAGGCCCCCCAGGAGCTTCTAATGTGCAGCCTTGGTGGAGAAGCACCAGGCCAGCCCACCCCCCTTGCCGTGTGCACTCAGAGGAGGAAGGTGACTTGTTTGCGTCCAGGGTTTACAGCCAGTGCCGAGACTGGGATCTGTCATCCAGGCTCTTCCTCTTCTGCCGGCTGGGGATTCCTGGGGACGTCTCCTGTGGGGTCAGCGTGGCACAGGCCTGAGCTCCCCAAGGGTGTACCTCAGCGCGGGGAAAGGCCAATGTGCTTCCTGCACCCCACGTGAAGGAGGAACATCCTGTGCTCCCCTTACGGTCCACTGCGTCATTCCCCTTTGCCCACAGGGCTAACTGGTGCCTCCCCAGCCCAGCAAATCAGTGACAGGAGAAGATCATTTTCCAACTCTGAACTTGCTAGTCTAGCCCCTCTCCTATGCTCATTTCTTCTGGATAAGTAAATACATTCCTGCCACAAGCCCATTTTCCAGGGAATACGCAGGTGTGGGCAGACCGGGGTCCCGAGCGCATTGGACCAGGGACGTGCAATGTCCACAGGGTCGCGGAGTGGGGTTGCTGCCAAGATCCTGGTAGATGCTTTCGAAGGCAGCAGCCCGCTTCCTCTTCTGTTTTTTTAGCATGTCTAGACCCTGCCAGGCCCCAGAAGGAACAGTGCACCTATTTTTTGAGTGCCTGCTGTATACCTAGAATTCTCTTCTCCATCTTGCCCTGTTGTATTCACGTACTCATATTTCAAGACTCAGCCTCATCTTCTCCATGAAGGCTTTCCTACTCTCCAGATAAGCTGCCTACCGGTGATGGACAGAAGCAACACACATCCTCTCAGGAAGGACCCGACTTCGGTCCAGGCCGACAAAGATTACAGCAAAGCTAGTGATTAGATATTGGTACAGCCTGACTTTAGACAATTTAAAATATATTTTTTAAAAAGTCCTACAGCAGGGACACCTGGGTGGCTCAGTTGGTTAAGCGATTGCCTTCGGCTCAGGTCATGATCCCATGGGATCATCATGGGATCATGACCCTCTTTGGGATCCCTGCTCAGTGGACGGTCTGTATCTCCCTCTGCCTGCTGCTCCCCCTGCTTGTGCTTTCTCACTCTCTCTCTCTGTGTCAACTAAATAAATAAAATCTTAAAAAAATAAGTAAATAAGAAAGTCCTACAGCAGACAGGACAATGAAAAGCAACCAAGCTAAACAGCAAAAAGGAAAAAAAAAATGAGAATAGGTTTAGGGAACTCTGTGAAATCAAGTGTAATAACATTTGCGTTATAGGGATCCCAGAAGGAGAAGAGAGGGAGAAGAAGGCAGAAGACTTATTTGAAGAAATAACAGCTAATCTGGGGAAGGAAACAGACATCCTGATCCAGGAAGCAAAGACAGCCCCTAACAAGATTAACCCTCAGAGGTTCACAGTGAGACACATAATAATTAAAATGACCAAAAGTAGGGGTGCCTGGATGGCTCAGTCAGTTGAGTGCCCAACTCTTGGTTTCGGCTTGGGTCATGGTTCCGGGGTTGTGGGATCAAGTCCTGTGTAGGGCTCTGCACTCTGTAGGGTCTGCTTGGGATTCTTTCCCTCCTCCTCTCCTTCTGTCCCTCCACCCACTCACACACACACTCTCTCTCTCTTTCTGAAATAAATAAATAAAATCTTAAAAATGACAAAAAGTAATTGAACTTTTAATTTTAAAAGCAGCAAGAAAAAAGAAAACAGTTACATACAAGGGTAACTCCAAATAGTTATCAGCCGATTTCTCAGCAGAAATTTTGCAGGCCAGAGAGAGTGGCATGATATGTTCAAAGTGCTAAAAGGGAAAAACCTACAACCAAAAATACCCTACCTTGCAAGGTATCTATATCATTCAGAATAGAAGGAGAGAGTTTCCTGGACAAAGAAAAGTTAAAGCAGTTCATCACCACTAAACCAGTCTTACGAGAAATGTTAAAGGGAATTCTTTGAGTGGAAAGAAAAGGCCATCAGTAGAAGTAAAAAAATTGTGAAAGGGAAAAAAATTCATGGGTAAAAGCAAACATATGGTAAAGTAGTAGATTAATCAGTTACAAAGTCACACAAAAGATCCCCCCTCCCATGCTGGCTCACACTGCCTCTCTCTAAAAAAAACCCAAATACCATGCAAATGGGAGGCGGAAAAAAAAGCAAGAGTAGCAATACTTCTATCAGACATTAATGGGCTTTAAAATGAAGATTGTAGCAAGAGCTAAATGGACACTACATAGTGATAAAGCTATCAATTTAACAAGAGGATATAACAATTGTAAATATCTATGCACCCAACATAGAGTTCCTAAATACATAAAGCAACTATTAAGAGACATAAAGGAAGACATTAACATAATACAGAAATAGTAGGGGACTTTAACACACATACGTCAATAGATAGATCATCCAGACAGAAAATCAACAAGGAAACAGTGGCTTTGAACAACACATTAGACCAGATAGACTAACAAATATATACAGAACATTCCATCCAAAAACAACAGACTGCATATTCTTTCAAGTGCACATGGAACATCTTCCAGGATAGATCACATGGTAGGCCACAAAATAAGTCTCAATAAATTTAAGAAGACTGAAGTTATATCAAGCATTTTTTCCACCACAACCATTTGAAACTAGGAATCAATTACAAGAAAAACACTGGAAAAAACACAAACGCCTGGAGGCTAAACAACATGCCACTAAACAATTCAATAAAGAAATCAAAGAGGAAAGGAAAAAAATCCATGGAGACAAATGAAAATAAAAATACCGCCGTCCAAAATCTTTGGGACAGAGCAAAGCAGTTCTAAGAGGGAAGGTTATGTCAACAGGGCTACCTCAAGAAACAAGAAAAATCTCAAATAAACAATCTAACCATACACATCAAGGAGTTAGAAAAAGAAGAACAAAGCCCAAAGCCAGTGGAAAGAAGGAAAATAATAAAGATTATAGCAGAAATAAATGAAGAAGACTGAAATAACAGTAGAAAAAAATTAATGAAACCAAGAGCTGGTTCTTTGAAAAGATAAAATTGATCAACCTTCAGCCAGACTCATCAAGAAAAAAAATTAATCAAATCAGAAATGAAGGAGGGGAAATAACCAACACCACAAAAATACAGAGAATTATAACAGAGTATGATGACAATGTATATGCCAACAAACTGTACCTAGAAGAAATGGATACATGCCTAGAAACATAATCTTCCACAACTGAGTCAGGAGAAATGGAAAATCTGAACTGACCAATTACTAGTAATAAAATTGAATTGGTAATCAAAAAACCCCCAACAAACAAAAGTCCAGGACCAGACGGCTTCACAGGTGAATTCTATGATACATTTAAAGAAGATTTAATAACCATTCTTTTCAAACTCTTCCAAAAATAGAAGAGGAAGGAAAACTTCTAAATTCATTCTATGAGGCCATGAGATATTACCTTAATACCAAAATCAAAGACACTACAAAAGAGAAAAAGAGAGAGAGAGAGAGAGAACTACAGGCCAGTATCTCTGATGAACATAAATGCAAAAATCCTCAACAAAATATTAACAAACAGAATTCAACTATACGGGGGCACCTGGGTGGCTCAAATGGTTAAGCGTCTGCTTTTAGCTCAGGTCATGGTCCTGGGGACCCGGGATCGAGTCCCGCGTTGGGCTCCCTGCTCGATGGGGAGCCTGCTTATCCCTTTCCTTCTACTGCTCCCCCTGCTTGTGCTCTCTCGCTCTCTCTGTCAAATAAATAAATAAAATCTTTCAACTATACAGCAAAAAAGTCATTCACCACAATCACGTGGGATTAAGCCAAGGATGTAAGGGTGGTCTGATATCTGCGAATCATTCAAGGTGATACATCACATTAACAAAAGGAAGGATACAAAAATCATATGATTATCTCAATAGATGCAGAAAGAGCACTAGACAAAGTACAACATCCGTTCATGATGAAAACCTCAACAAAGTGGGATTAGAGGGAACATACCTCAACATAATAAAGGCCATACATAAAGCCCACAGCTTACATCATGCTCAATGGTGAAAAACTGAAAGTGTTTCCTCCAAGATCAGGAACAAGACAGGGATGTCCACTCTCACCACTCTGATTCAACAGAGTACTGGTAATCCTAGCTACAGCAAGCAGACAAGACAAAGAATTAAAAGGATCCATATTGGTAAGGAAGAAATAAAATGGTCACTCTTTCCAGATGATATGATATATAGAAAACCCTAAAGACTCCACCAAAAAACTATTTGAACTGATAAATGAATTCGGCAAAGTTGCAGAATACAAAATTACATATGCAAAAATCTGTTGCATTTTTATACACTAATAATGAAGTAGCAGAAAGAGAAATTATGAAAACAATTCCATTTATCGTAGCACCAACAAGAATAAAATACCTACGAATAAATTTAAAGAGGTGAAAGACCTATACGCTGAAAACTATCAGACATTGATGAAAGAAATTGAGAACAACACAAACAAATGGAAAGATATACCATGGATTGAAGAATTAATAGCATTAAAATGTCCATATTACCCAAAGCAATCTACAGATTCACTGCAATCCCTATCAAAATGCCAAGAGCATTTTTCACAGAACTAGAACAATTACTCCTAAAATTTGTATGGAACCACGAAGACCCCAAATAGCCACTCGATCTCTAGAAAGAACAAAGTGGAGGGAATCACAATCCTGGATTTTAAGATATGCTACAAAACAGTAATGTACTAGCACAGAAACAGACGCATAGATCAGTAGAACAGAATACAAAGACCGGAAATAAACCCATGATTATATCGTCAATTAACTTACAATAAATGAGGCAAAAATGTACAATGGGAAGAAGACAGTCTCTTCAATAAATGGTGTTGGGAAAACTGGACAGCTATATACAAAAGAATAAAACTGGACCACCTGTTTTAATCATACACAAAAATTAACCTAAATGGATTAAAGACCTAACTGTGAAACCTGAAACCATAAAACTAAAGAAAACAGACTGGGAACACCTGGGTGGCTTAGTCGATTAAGCATCTGCCTTCAGCTCAGGTCATGATCCCAGAGTCCTGGGATCGAGTCCCATGTCAGGATCCTTGCTTCTCCCTCTGCCTGCTGCTCCCCCTGCTTCTGCTCCCTCTCTCTCTGACAAATGAATAAATAAAATCTTAAAAAAAAGAAAAGAAAACAGAGGCACTAATCTCTTTGACAATAGCCTTAGCAACATTTTTCTAGATATGTCTCCTCAGACAAGAGTAACAAAAGGAAAAATAAAGGATCAAGAGTACACAAAAGTAAAAAGCTTTTGGACAGCAAAGGAAACCATCAAAACAAAAAGGCAACCTACTGAAGATATTGGCAAATGACATAACCAATAAGGGGTTAAATTGCAAAATATATAAAGAACGTATACAATTTAACACCAAAAAACCCAAACAAGCTGATTTAAAAATGGGCAGAAGATCTGAATAGACATTTTTCCAAAGAAGACATTCAGATGGCCAACAGACACACGAAAAGATGCTCAACATCACTAATCATTAGGGAAATGCAAATCAAAACCACAATGAGATATCAGTTTGCACAGGTCAGAATGACTAGTATCAAAAACACAAGAAATAACAAGTGTTGGTGAGAATGTGGAGAAAAGGGAACCCTCATGCCCTGTTGGTGGGAACGTGAACTGGTATAGCCACTGTGGAAAACAATATGGCGGTTCCTCAAAAAATTAAAAATAGAAATACCACCTGAACCGGTAATTCCACTGCCGGATATTTACTCAAAGAAAACAAAGACACTAATTTGAAAAGATATATGTATCCCTATGTTTATTGCAGCATTATTTAAAACAGCAAAGATATGGAAGCGACCCAAGTAGCTCAATCTCATGACCCTGAGATCATGACCTGAGCGGAAATCGAGGGTTGGATACTTATCCGAAGGAGTCCCCCCACCCCCAGGAGCTCCCAGTCAATCATTTTTTAATAATGTTGTTGGTGACAGATGATAACTATGCTTACCGTGATGAGCACTGAGTAATATATAAAATTATCAGATCAATATGGTGTACACCTTAAGGTACTAGAACATTGTTTGCCAGTTATACTTAGATAAATAAATAAACGTTAAAGGAAAAATTCTTACAGGGAATGAAATATAGAGGCATCCTCAGGTCCTGGTGATAATGGAGAAGGGAGGGTTTCCTGACTGTGGCCCCCTCCCAGAGCAGTAGGAGAATATCAGATCTCCCCGGGAGATCAGAAATGGAGAAATCTGGATGACTTCCTGGCTGAAAGTCCTTACCCCTCCCTTAATTCTTCATTTAATCCTCCAAGCATTTTTTTGAGCACTGTCCCTGTGGAAAGGAAGTGTGTGGCTTGGGGCTACCCTGCCGGCCTGGAGGTGGCCCCAGCCTTCCCTGTCGTCCAGAGGACGTGCCTATCACTAGCACTGCACCTGCCATCTTGTGGTAGGGGGCTGCTCTCAACTGCGTAAGGGCTAAACACAGAAAATTTAAATGTCCATCAGGACAGGGCTGGCGAAGCACAAACTAGGATATTTCTATGATGACGTAGGTATAGCAGTCAAGAGGAAGGAGCAAGATCTCTGCTTGTCAATGCCGATAGAACTGAAAAGAAAATGGTGTAAACACTAGGTTTGTGAACATCAAGTATAGCATACTGCATTTAGCACTCTTGTTTGCTCGCCCGAGGGCATGACTGTGAACTAGGTTTCCCCAGGGTGGCCTGCTTCCTACAGGCAGACAGTGCCATGAGTGAGAGCTTGGCAAATGGCTGGCCCCCGAGTGTGGGCAGCATCTATAGATGCTGGGTAAGAATGGCGGCTGGAAGAAGTTTGGAGGGTTGAGAAACAATCGATAAGGCCACTGCGACGCCAAAGGCACCCACCGACCTGAAGGACTAACAACCGGTTATTTCTAGCTCAACAGGTGGCCAGAATTCCGTGTCCTATCCCAGTCCTTCTAGGTTTCTGAAATCTGCGAGTCTCCCAAGCTGGGCTCTGGTCAGAGCGCTGTAAGGATCCAGTGCTAGACTGCCGCGGTTTGGACTTCGTGCAAGGGACAACCTCCATGCGCCTCAGTTTCCTCCTTGTGAAACAGGGATAGAGCAGCACTTAGAGGGTTGCCTTGTGGATTCAAGGATAGAAATCTTGTCAAGTTGCAGGGATGGTGAACGCATACGTCCTTAATATGTGCTCGTTCTTACAATAGGTCCTTCCACCTCCCATGGCCCTGCACTCGTTACTCTAAATCTCAGTGGACTAACATGTAACATGGGAACGACAATGATGGTAATGATTAGAAGAGAAAGTAAAGCTGTGTTACGATCTGTGGTTTGTGTCGGCGGGAGTTTGTGCCGCTGTCAGTTACATTAAGACGTATCAAACCGGGGAGAGTCTAGGGCCGAGCCACCCAACGCCCGCCACTCGGCGCGCAGTGGCGAGGACCACCGCCAGCCCGGAGTTCGGGCCCCAACACCCAACCCAAACCCCCAGAACCCCTTGTCTTCCAGAGGGTCGGCTGTGGGTTCGTCTGCGTGAGGGGGGAGGCCTACAGAATGTCCTGGGGACTGGGGAAGCCCGCGGGAGGGCGAGGGGTCCCCACCGTAGGGGGCGGGGCCCGCGTGCCCTTGCGGTCGGGGACGCCTCAGCTGCAAGTCTGGTTACTCCAGGAAAAAGAAATAGAAAATACCGCAGAGGAGGCGGTCACCGGGCCGGGAGCCGGTTATCACCGCGTCGGCTTCCGGCTCTGATAACGCCCGGCCGGGCGGGGCCGGGGCAGGCACCCCGAAGTTGTCCAGGGTGCCGGGCCGGGAGAGCCTCCACTTGGCCGGGTCCCTCGGCCCGCGGTCGGCGCCCTAGAGGACGTGCCCAGCCCCGGCGGGAAGCAGCGAGTCTCCTGCCAGCCGGGGCCCCCGAGGTGGGCTAGGGCCTGTGGCCGGGCGGCCGCGACACGCAGGACCCGCCCGCAGCTCCGCACTGCCCGCCCCCCCCCCCCCGCTGCGCCCCGCGCCTCCGGGTCGCCCCCTGCCGCGCCCCCCGCCCCGACGCCCCCCACGCCGCCCCGCGGGCCTCCGCTGCGCCCGGAGCCTCCCCGCCGCCACCCCCAGCCCGAGCTCAGCCGCCGCTCCCTGCGCCACCCCGCCGTCCCCTCGCTGCGCCGCGAACCGCCCGCCGCCCCCTCGCTGAGCGGTGAACCGCCCGCCGCCCCCTCGCTGAGCCGCGAGCCGCCCGCCGCCCCCGGCCCCGCCGCTGCTCCCCCCCCCCCCAGCTCCACCGCTCCCCGCTGCGCCCTGCGGGACCCCGAGCCCCGCAGCCACTTCGCCGCCCCCAGCGCCGCCCGGAGCGTC
>JAPYYM010002667.1:0-12014 GCA_028534135.1 Potos flavus
CACTCTTCTAAATGCCCTGCCCATATTAATGTATTCAGTCCTCAAATCAGCTATGCAAGATGAGCATGAGGTCTATACGCGCTATACTGATAAAGAGACTGAGGCCAAGAAGGTTTAATTGTCTTACCCGAGCAGAGGTACCAGGATTTAAACAAAGGTGCCAGAGTCTAGAACCCATGAGTATGAAGATAGCATTATAGAGGCACAGAGGAGGAAGCCCTTATTTCTGCAGATGGTCGAGAGAGGACACATAATCCGGAAAAATATCTCAGGAGAGCCGTTATTTAATCTGGGCCTTCAAGGATAGTGTAGGTTGGTTCCAAGAAGAAAGGGGCAGTCAGGGCAAGGGGACGTAGAGGACAGGCAGCCTTTCGGTCTAGACCGTGAGTCCTACAGAGTGAGAACCATCTGTGCTCATCTGTGCCCCTGCTTCAATATGGTCCGTGGTTAGCACACGACCATCTTTTATTGAGTCTAAGATACCATTAGTTGTGAGATGAAACATCTTATGTACCACCAAGAAAAAAGAAAAAAAAGCAGAGGAAAAGAAAGTATTGGCAATGGAACCACAGTCCAAGGCTCTTTTAATACTAAGAAATTTTATTTTGTACTTATAGGAAGAAATCCTTTAGATGTAAGTAGACAGATTTTTTATCATTTATCATTCTTGTGATAGAAAGAGAAATATGGCTATGGTAGTCTTTGAACTTTTTCACAGATGGCAACTTTCCCAAATCGTTCTTTCAGTTAGGGTCTGTGTTTTTCCCATACGGCGTCAGTTTCTTTGCCATCAAGAGTGTTGGCGATGCAGCATTTCTTGAAAGAATTCATATAAATTTAAGGTCGTTGGTGCTGGGCTGTGAAGTCAGCTTTGCGATTATGCAGGACTAGCCTATTTTTCACTCTTCTTTGGGAACTGTTGCTAAGCCTGGCTGGTTTACCAGCTTCGCACAGCTGTTTGGGCCTTAGAAAGGTTCTGTGTCGTCATCTCCTGGTTATTGTCTGCAAGTCTGCAAGCTGGTGTGCAGGCATGTGCCATGACCTATGACCGCCTTTGGTAGAGGGGGATGGGAACGTGCCATGGGAGCATGCCATTGGTTGGAAGGCACATTTCAATTTCAGAGACGCTAAAGTATGCTTCTGAAAATCCTTGAAAGGTAGTAATAGCACCTAACAAAACTCTGTTGCATAAATAAACGAATGAGAGTTTGAAAGACCCTGAATATCAAAAAAAAAGCAGTTTGAACTTTTTCCTACAGATCTCAGGCAATCACTGAGGCTTTAGAAGGGGAGCTGTGGGGGCTTGTGCTGGTAGGTTCTGATCCTGATTTTAAAACGAAGCACTACTGAAAAGAAAAGAAAATCCTCAAAACTTAGGAATTCCATTGCCTAAAATAATGAGGGATTTTTACGTAAGACCAAATGGAGTTTAGCTGAGCTGATACTATGCATCTTTCCCGAGAGGCAAGAGGCCTGTGGGGCTGGCTGCATGCCCAGAGTGCCGGGGGGCAGGATTTGCATGCTGCCCCCCTTGCAGGCAGGAGGGGGTCAGATGAGATTCCCCCTCCAGGTCCCTCCAAGCCCCGTGATTCTGCATCCCATAAGCAGTGCTGGATGTCCCCTGTGCTTTCAGACCAAACGGAGCCTGGGACTGCATGAAGACCCTGGGAGGGATCCGGGGGCTGTCTGAAAATCCTCAGGACTTTTCAAGGATGTTTAAAATATCCTGAGCTTTATGTTTATGGATGGAGTGAGCCTGGCCACATTTGCCAAACCCTCATGCAAAGAATGACTCTAGAAGAATCGTCCAAAGTTGGAACGGCATCCTTTCAAAGCAAAAGGTAGAATATAACCTAGGACAAGGCATACTTAATGGTAACATTAACCAACGTTATTGGGCACTAGTGAGGGATCAGAAATTCATGTGTTCATCAGACTTATCTTATGAAATACACACAATTATGGTTCTATTCCACGTTGAGAAGACTGAGGCTCAGAGAGGTTTGGAAGTCTGTTCCTGAAGCTGGCAAGTGCTGGAGCCTTGATTTGAGGCTAGGCAATTCGACTCGTGGGTTCCAGATCTATAATTCTTCATGGCACCCCACACATTGCCAACTCTGACCGAGATGCGCTAGCGAGTTCTGGACTCACGGCTCATCAGCTCTGTACCCTCCGGCGAGCTAGTTAACTTCCTTGAGCCTCAGTTCCCTCATTTGCAAAGTGAGGGTGGTAGAAATAATATCTACCTTGCTCCCTTGACAGAAGGGTTAAGGAGTTGGAAATGCGTGCAGAACGGTGTCTGACTTGCAGTGAGCGCTCAGCAAATTGTTAGCTCCAGAAGTTAATTGACTATGTATATGATCAGGAGCCTGTCACTCCCTCTACCTAACAAAACGGCTAACGGTTAACTCGGGATGCCTCTCTCTTCCCCCATGCGACCCACCTGTCTGAACAGGATTCAATGTTACCCTCAGAACTCGGAGGATGAAAGCCCTTTCACGGCCCTTTCACAATTCTCCAAGCCACTTCTTTAGCAATGAACCCGATGACCTGATGATGGTATTAATAAAGTATCATCTTGATCAGTGGTTGGCAAACTATCATTACCAGGGCAATGCTGGCCATCGCATGGTCTAGGAGTTAAGAGTGATTTTTACATGTTTTAATGTTGCGGGGGGATCAAAAGAACAGTAATATTTTAGGACATGAAAATTATAAGAAATTCAAATCTCAGGGACACCGGAGTGGCTCAGTTAAATGTCTGCCTTTGCCTCCGGTCATGATCCCAGGGTCCTGGGATCGAGTCCCGCATCAGGCTCCCTGCTCAGCAGGGAGCTGCTTCTCCCTCTGCCTGCCACTCCCCCTGCTTGTGCTCTCTCTCTCTCTGGCAAAAAAATAAATAAAATATTTTGAAAAAAGAATATGACCAAGAAATTCGAATCTCAGTGTCTATAAGTAAAGTTTCACAGGAAAACAGCCGTCTCACTCATTCGCATACCGTCAGTGGCTGCTGCTTTTCTACAGCAGCCGAGTCGAATAGTTATGACAGAGACCCTATGACCCGCCACGCCTGGAATCGGTACTCTAGTGCTTTGCACAGAAAGTTTATCCCCCTTTGTCCTGGTCATCTGTGGCAATGTCAGCAAGGAACGTTCTAGAACCCACACCTCCTCTCTTCACTCCCGAACACACTCCACCCTTTCTGTCTGCCCTCTCGTCCTGCAGGGATGACACAGCTCAGCCCCGTGGACATACAGTTCCTCGTTCCTATTTCCTCGCTGGCTGACTTAAAAGCCACGTTTTACACTTACCTTAGTTTTACTTTGGAACGTAGTTTTATATCCCTTCACATCTAGTTTGACTGACAGATTGATTGACTGATCTATTGCTTGATGCCTGATTCAGTCCAGGATTTAGCACGGGGCCTCCGATCCCGGGCACGGGTTCCCACCCAGCTGAGTCCATAAGCTTACGTGGCTAACATTCTCTTCATTTGGATCCTGGCTTCTCTTTTTTTTTTTCACCAGCTTTGAGGCAATAACCCCGATCCCGCACTCAGCATCTCAGAAAGGTTTTAACAAGAGAGGCAGAAAGTTCCCAATGCCTTTTCCTGTGTGTCTCTCCTCCAGCTCCCTTAGCTATAATTTCCGAAGTACTGGGCGGTTTTGCAAATATTCAAATGGGAGCTCGCTGAAAAAAAAAAAAAATCCTGTAAGAGAGAGTTCACCAGGGTAAGGCACCGTTGCCTTTCCATCTCTCTTTCAAAATATTGTTGTGTCATTTCTCCCACACATGAAAAGTAGCCCACATCACACGTGGAGAATGCCCATTAAAGATGTCTCAAACGTCCACCTACTGAAATGGTGGTGTTTTTTTTTTTTTTTTTTTAAACTTGGAAAGACTTCAACGGGTTGCACTGCTGGGGACCAAAAATAAGATTTTAATTGAAATACAGATAAGATAGGAGCCTTTAATTTACCTTCTCCCTAAGCAA
Organism: Potos flavus; assembly: GCA_028534135.1. Classification (NCBI taxonomy): domain Eukaryota; kingdom Metazoa; phylum Chordata; class Mammalia; order Carnivora; family Procyonidae; genus Potos; species Potos flavus. The sequence continues at coordinate 3,995 of JAPYYM010002667.1, forward strand.
CAGGACTTTCCTGGCTCTATCTGATAGATGTCCTCCCTCCCTTTTCTTTTTCAGCCTAGGCTAAAGCAAAATTATTTTATCTTCAGATGAAATATTTTAGGGATTTGGGGATTTTGTGTGCCTCAGGACAAAGGACAGTGTTTGTGAAAAGATCACTGTCCTCTTTTGGAGGCAAATTCCATCCTTACTGAAATTCTGGGGTTAGAAAAAGTCTGCCACCTCATTACTATCTTGCTTGCCACACATTTTATGTGCTCTTATACATGGGCATGAGAATATTAAGGACAAGAGAGAGAAAAGAACACAAGGAGATTTCCCCTGCAATCATGTCAGATGAGACATTTTTCTCCACCAACAAAAGAGTTTGTATAAAATGTGCTGCTATAAAAGTGAATCATGTTATTCTTACTGGGGGCTCCAAGGGACAATGCATTCTGCACCATGAGATCATTGTCATCACTTTCGAGTAAATAACCCAGGTTCTTCTTCTCAGCCTCCTGTCCACATGCGCACCTGGCTCTCCCCCCTCCAGCCAGCCCAGCACCCCCGTCCCCAGGTCTGACTGAACAGCAGAGACTGATAGAGAAAGGCACATAAACCACACGACACAGACTTCCAAGGCCAAAGATAATTGAATTACCTGGTTGTCTGCGATGATGAATGCAAGTCATAGAAACAGGATGAATGGCCTGTTTTTACTGCATTTCTGGCTACAGTTCCAGCTTTAGTTTCCATGCCGGCACCAAATGGCTACAACCCCATAGTATTGGCCATTTCCGGCCCGTAATAATCCCTCAAGCACCACTTGAAATGCAGCTTTGAAATCGCCCTTGCATTTCATAGATACTAGATGATAGTTCATCACTTCCATATGTGATACAATTTTACAAAATGTTCGACTTTATGATTTCATGAATTATGCAATTTTATTAGTTTTAAATTGGGTTCGAAGGCAAGTAATGTTTGTTAATAATCTGGAATTTGTTTTTCTCTTCCATCCTTGCTGGTCAGATGAATTCCTCTTACTTTGATTCAGCAGTTCCAACTTTCACCTCTGTGGTTGCTGCGTGGACTCCGTGTAGAGAATTCCCACGACTAAGCACATGTTTGGTCCTGAATTCACTAGAACAGACGTCGGGGTAGACCAGAAAGCACATGGGAGGGAAACATGGCCTATTGGAAAGGGCACATGAATTTGTATCCGAGCTCCCTGGGATTCGAATCCCAGCTCTTGGGAAGACACTGAAACTCTCGACTCCCTTGCTTCCTGAATGGCAGATGTAATGTTTATCCAAGAGACTGAAGCCGGGGCTGCATTGACCTTATGCTCCCACATACACTTGGCACCGGCTCTGGTACAAGTGACCCCCACCAAGCTGGAATTCACTCCGTTTTCCTGTTTTGAGTGGCTGCGTTGGCTGAGCCAGAAATTACACCATTGCATTGTCATCCTCCTTTGTTTGCCAGTTTATTCTCCTTCCCAGGAGTACTGGGAGGTTGGTAGGTCTCTAACCTATATGCACGTGCTAAGAGAGAAGGTACGCGTGTTCGGTTATCGATGGGTGGTAAGCATCAGGCCTGGCTAGGCCAGGCACGTGATACCTCCTCATTCAGAGAGTGCGAGGACCTTAATGACAAATACTCCCCATTCCCTGAACAGACTAAAGCAAGATACCCCCTCGACAGTCAGCTTTGCTATAATGTAACATAGGTCTTCCTAAAAATCACTATGCCAACCTGTGCAGTAAAAACACAGGATTCTGGGGGTGCCTGGGTGGCTCAGCGGGTTAAAGCCTCTGCCTTCGGCTCAGGTCATGATCTCAAGGTCCTGGGATCGAGCCCCACATCGGGCTCTCTGCTCAGCAGGGAGCCTGCTTCCCCCTCTCCCTCTGCCTGCCTCTCTGCCTACTTGTGATCTCTTTCTCTCTGTCAAATAAATAAATAAAATCTTTAAAAAAACAAAAAACCACAAGATTCTGGGGGAAATCAGGCCAGCGCACAACAGTCAAATACTTCATCAATGGCACATGGAGAAAAACTGAGATAAGACCTAGTAGAGAAGGTAACACATTTTGAGAAAAATATATGAATACTGCAATAAATATAGCACCATCCCTAGAAAAAGGCTCCAAGTTTGCTTGTGAAAGTGGGTCTTACCTATGGTGAAGTGGTAGAAGGAGGGCATTCTGGAATTGGAAGGAAAGTCTGGAACATAGGAAATGGATGGTTGTGAGTCATAAAACACACAGTGAGCTGGGGCAGCGGAATGGTATTCGAGGGGCGCGCACCTATGCGGTCTGTGACCTGCTCTGTGGCTCTATCCAGCTGGATGAAATTTTCTGCTTTCACTCAGTGTTTCTTGCAGAAGAAATGGCCTATAAGCAAAGACGAAATTGTTGTAATTGTTAAATTGTGCCTTAATAGATCAATCACGTTGAAACAGATAGGCATTTTCAAAACAAGAGTTACAGCAGAACTGGTTGAATTCTCAATTATTTGAGGGGGTCTCCTACAAGGAGCAGGCTAGTTCCTGGTGTCTCTGATGGTAGAGCCATAGGACATGGATAGATATGAGAGAAGACAGCTCTGATCTTAATAGGTAACACTTAGAGCTCTCTGGTCACCAGTGTCCATGGGAGGCAGGCAGTGGGTACCATGTCACAGAGACATTCAAGGAGAATGTAATATAAGACACCAATAGAAGAAGGGCTCTCAAATTGGCCTCTGGAGGTATCACCGAATGTAAGTCTTAAAATTCTTAATAGTGTGCCTTAGGTTTGTACATGGAGAGACCAAGAATAATCAAGTGCAAAGTCAAATATTAAGTCAATAAAATGTTCATCGTTCCCACAAAATACTCGATCTTTCTGTGTGTTGGAATGTGCATGCTTGAGTCTGGCTGTGTGTCTAGAAGTGTGAGCTATTTTAAAGTGAATTGCCTATACCGTATGGGAAAGTTGTGGATCAGGTAACTCGCCACAAACACAGAAGAACCCTTGAATATCAGTGATTTAACAAATTAGAAGCTTATTTCCTGCTTGAGATCATTCTAAAATGTGTCTTCCTGAAGGAAAGAGTGGCTTTCGTATTTGCCATATTTTTCTTCATCAAGTGAGAGAGGAAACATGGAGGACGGTATGAGAAGACCCAGCAATGGTAGAGGTTGGCTAAGGGGGGGGTTAGCTGGGTGCCCAGGATGGCGGGTGCAGACTTGATGATCTTCTGGCAACCTCTGCCTTACATTGTCGATATCGGTCCATCAACGTCAGTGTATTGAGGAGGAGTCAACTCATTCCAGGGAGGGGAGAAATAAAGCCAACACTTAGGAAGAACCTATTATAGGTTGACCTCATCTCGGTGTGCATATTATTCTATGTAATAATTATAATCACACTACCATTTGGATATTGTTCTTCCCAAATGCACATGGGGAAATCGAGGTCATAGAGATGCAGAAGAAAGACAAGACCACACAGGTATTTACGTACTAGAGAGAGGACTTGAGCTCTACATAAGAGATGCCCATTCCACTTTCACTGTAGCTCCTGGAGGCATTCGACTGGTCATTTTGGCTTTGGGTGGGAATGAGTCTTCAATGGTCAAGACATACCCAGATGTGTCTTCCCAAAAGAGGAGGAACAAGGAAATGGAGGGAACCCAGACACTGAGAGGGAGTCGGGTCTCAGTTTCCTTGTTAAATACGTATAATTGGGGCATAGATCTTGTTATCACCAAAAAGTTCACACCTCGGTTTCTAGACCCCTTCAGCCACCTGTGACCACTTGACTCTGGTTAAGCCAGCCATCTTTTCTGAGTTTCAGTTCCTTCAACTGAAAACAGATCATCAGCAAATAATCTTTCTTTTCTGAAGTGAGCTCAGAGTACGTTAATAGAGAGCATGCAAGTGAATGTGTTTTTAAGCCCTTAGGTGCTATGTAATTATCATCATTACGGAAAATAGCCATTTGTTTTGCAGGAGAAAAGAACAGCAAAATCATATTCAGGTTGTTTATGGGGAAAATACAAAAACCTGATACTGAATGCAGAGGAGAAAAAAAGACGGTCTATTTTTCCTCCTGCTGTTTCAATGACAGCTATTAATGTCTTCAAGTCTTACAGATTGGTCTTAAGGACTCACTTTTCCAAAATCTTGTTGCAGCTGAAAGCCCATGGGAGTAATTTCCAGTAATCCAAGTTAATAAACTGTAAACTAACTTTTTCCCCCCCAAAGATTAAAAAAAAAAAAAATCAACCCTACAAACTTTGACAAAATAATTGTAGCAGTTGTAAAACAGTCAAATGCTGGTTAGCAGATACATCAAGGCATTAATGTGGGGAAAAAAAAGTTTCCAAAACCAGAGGATTTATTTTGTAGCTATCTGTCTTCTTTTTTTTAATTTATTGATTGATTTTCTCCAAGCTACAACTCTTTTTTGAGCCATCAAATGCCTGGCCAGTTTCTGATGATGATTGCTTATCCATAAGGATAGAACTTGAATAGAAGGGAGAAGAAAGAATTGAGGTTTCATTCACCCTTCTTACCAACTCTCGCTCTGTGGGTCTGCCTTGTTGGAGAGAATGTTCTGGAGTTTGCAAAGGCAGGAGGAACTGTAGAGCTTTCCTCCTGAGGTCTACTTTCAGAAAGAAGGAGGAGGTGGTCTCAGTATTTGGTCCATGTTTCCCAGGCAACAGGACGGAATTTAACACATCATTCAGTTCTCTCAAGTAGGCTAGAGCATAGATTCCATTCCCTCTCTGTAACAACGAGAAGAGCAAGACTCAGGGAGGCAAGACACCCACGGCCCTCAAAGCATTACAAAGCATCCCTACCAGAATCCCAACATAGGCCTTCAAAGGCCTTTTTTATTAAAGAGATAGTTCGGTGCCAGTCCAGGCCAGCAGGCTGGAGACCCAGCAAGAGCTGCAGTTCAAATCCAAAGGCCATCTGCCAGCACAATACTTTCTTGCTCCTGAAAGCTAAGTCTTTGTTCTACCGGGCCTTCACCTGATTGGATGAGGCCCACCCGCATTATGGATGGAGATCTTCTATGCTCAAAGTCCACTGATTTAAATGTTAACCACACCCACAAAATATCTCCAGGGAAACATCCGGGATAATGTTACCTGAATATCTGGGTACCATGGCCTGCCAAATTGATACATGAAATCGTGGCATGGGGGTAATCCGCGAGATACAGAGTGACAAGAAGAAAATCCCCAGAGTCTAGAAGCACACATCCTTATTCAAATTGAAATCTCAGGCCCTCATTTCCGATTGCCAAGGCTGAAGTTCACTGTTGCCAGGAAATGACAGAGACCCAGGTGATGAAGAGCACGGAAGAAGTTACGGAACCAAAAATAAAAGACAGGTGTCTATTGCCTATGAACCCCGCATTTCTTAAATTGTCTCGATGTCACATTTTTTGTTTGAACTACAGTCACCATAAACTCCACAATGCAACACTGTCCATCACCAACATGTCCCGCCTCCTTTATGAATTTTCTTTTTTTGACAAGTAAATCTGTTACTTTGGGGTCACACACACGGTTGGCTTGCTGCAAGTGTGACCTTGGAGTTGTTGCTTCCATCACAGAAGAAACCAGCCCACACTGAGTGCTCCCCGAGGCAGGGCCCTGGGTGTCCTGTCCCACACTCTCTCCCTCTCCCTCGGGCCCTCCGACCACTCCTACCAGTTAGTTATTTGCACAAATGCCTCTAGAGCCTCATGGTCCTTAACCTCATAACTGCATTTTTCGGATGAGGAAACGAAGTCTCAAGAGGTGAGGCAAGTATTTTAGGAACACGCAGCTTGTAGACGTCACGCCAGCCTTCCAATGCACGCCTGTCTGTGTCGAAGCCTCTGACTGTGGCCACTGAGCTAACCTGCCTCTTGCTTCCACAACTGTTTTCATGTGTATTGTCCTTTTTAACTCTATGATATCGTTTTGCTGTGTTTATTGAGAAGGTACCTGCTCTTGGGTTTAAAACATGTGTTTAGGGGCGCCTGGGTGGCTCAGTGGGTTAAAGCCTCTGCCTTCGGCTCAGGTTATGATTCCAGGGTCCTGGGATCGAGCCCCACATCGGGCTCTCTGCTCAGCAGGGAGCCTGCTTCCCCTTCTCTCTCTCTGCCTGCCTCTCTGCCTACTTGTGATCTCTCTCCTCTCTGTCAAATAAATAAATAAAATTTTTTTTTTAATGTAAAAAAAAATAAAACACGTGTTTAGCAGCTCCTGGGTGGCTCAGTCGATTAAGTGTCTGACTCTTGATTTTGGCTCAGGTCATGATCTCAGGATCATGGGATCGAGCCCCAAGTCTGGCTCTGGGCTGGGCATGAAGCCTGCTTAAGACTCTCTCTCTTCCTTCCCTCTCTAAAAAAGAAAAGAAAAAATCAGGGTACCTGGTTGGCTCAGTCGGTTGAACAGCTGATTCTTGATTTCGGTTCAGGTCATGATCTCAGGGTCATGGGATCAAGCCCCACCTCGGGCTCTGCACTCAGCGTGGGGTCTGCTTGAGATTCTCTCTCTCCCTCTGCCCCTCTGCCCACTCATGCACTCTTTCTCTCTCTCTCTCTCTTAAATAAATAAATAAATAAATAAATAAATAAATAAAAGCTTTAAAAAAATACATGTTTATTCAATGATTGACATTTACACTCTACCTCCGGATATGGGTTGTATCAGATAAGTGTGCACATACATAAAACTTCATCGACTTATGGTCCGAAGGTTACTGTGCTTTCTAGAGGTGTGTCAGATCTCGACAAAAGAATTTAAAACCCCAAAAGCCCAGAAATATAAAAATTAACAACCAAAAGACAAAACAAAGCAAAAGAGCAGAACAAAAAAGTCAGAATCACAGGATTTTTAGACTGTCTGCGCCAAAAGAGACTCCTGGAAACTTTGCTTTGCGCTGATGTTTTTATCAGGTGACGCGATCAGGGCTCGGGTGCGGGTGGTCTGGTCACGCGGCCAGACCACGAGTTCATCAAGGACAGAGCCTAGCAGGTTTGTCCCTCTATACAAGCTGTGACATCGTTTCCCTGCCTTGATACATTTCATTTGCACAAGTGAGTCCGGTGTGAGTCAAAAACCTCATCGTATTTACCAATGGGCACTCAGCGAAGACATTTATTACATACCTTAAATTTGCAAGGTTATCTCTTCAAATATTGCTGAGCACTCACCTTAATCTCGCCGATCATCTCCTCTTTACCCCGTTAAGTGCCCACTCACCTAAAACACAGTGGGTAATGATGTTTATTACCCCACAATGAAAATATTGTTATTTATGGTTACAATCAGGGTGTCATCAAATATGAATGCTCACATTCGGTGAGGCCCTTGCAACTGATTGTTTATGTAAATGAAAGCGTTCCCTCATCATCACATCCATTTGGGGAAGAAACAATCAGCCAGGCGGGTTGTTTCTCTCTGTAATATCTTTTTAATATTCAGTTCACTGGAAGCCAATCTGCAACAACAACAACAAAAAAAATTAAAGAATTTAAAGCTAAATGTAAATCATAGCCGAACATGAAGCTGGTGCACCCTGAAACCATCGGCCACGACAGTCAGAAGCTCTACAGCGCTTCCCTTCACCGGAAAACTTCTGACGGGACTTCAAGCGGGATATACTTTCCAATAAAGACCCAGTCCTAAATTCTCCCCTTGCCCCAGGACCATGTGGAAGAAGAGATCATCGTCCAACAGATGTAACTGACCCAGCTCTGTAACTAGCCATCCTGACGATCTCGGGATGTCACGTGTGCATGCTGCGCAATGTGCAAGTCTTTGGTAAGTTACCTGTGAATGGAGAAAATGTCTCCAAAATGACCATCTCAAAGGATAGATCCTACTACGTCCTTAAGAAGGGGGAAAATGTTCTGGCTCTAATGCTTAGGGTGATTAGTACTGAGGCTCTAAGTTTGGGAAAGAAGGAAAAGGAAGGGAAGGGAAAGGAAGGGAAGGGAAGGGAAGGGAAGGGAAGGGAAGGGAAGGGAAGGGAAGGGAAGGGAAGGGA
>JAPYYM010002668.1:0-12014 GCA_028534135.1 Potos flavus
CTTAACCACCTGAGCCACCAAGGCACCCCCTCTTCATCTTTTTTTTTTTAAGATTTTATTTATTTCACAGAGAGATCACAAGTAGGCAGAGGCAGGCAGAGGGAGAGGAGAAAGCAGACTCCCTGCCAAGCAGAGAGCCCGATGTGGGGCTCGATCCCAGGACCCTGAGATCATGACCTGAGCTGAAGGCGCAGGCTTTAACCCACTGAGCGACCCAGGCACCCCTCTTTTTTTTTTTAAATGCTGGCTTATTGTGTGTGTGTGTGTGGAGATGAGCTCTGTCCCTTTCCCTGTCTCCTGCTTCCCCATATCTCCTAGCTCTGTCACTTGTCAATGTGAATTATTTCATCTCCCAGGTGTTTTTTTTTTTAAAGATTTTATTTATTTGACAGAGAGAGACACACACAGCGAGAGAGGGAACACAGGCAGAGGGAGTGGAGGAGGGAGAAGCAGGCTTCCCGCTGAGCAGGGAGCCTGATGTGGGGCTCTATCCCAGGACCCTGGGATCATGACCTGAGCTGAGGGCAGATGCTTAACAACTGAGCCACCCAGGCGCTCCTCCCAGGTGTTTTTAAGCTCCTTACTTTCCAGAGAGTCCTTATAGGTATTTGTTCAAGTTTTTCCTAAGAAAAACTCCACTTTCAAACCTTTTCTCAGCTATTACTCTGTGTCTCCCAAGCTTTACAACCAACCATATAAATACTCTCTGCTACACCCTTTCAAACTTACTTCTGCCCTCCCTTCCCCATTCCACAATCCATTTCACTGTGGTCTTGGTACATTGACGTTGCTTTTGCTAAGGTTTTGCTTTCATACTTGGTATCTCCTCTCTCCTACTCCATCCTTCCCACTGCTCCCTGAGGCTTCTACCAGGTGTCAGTGGTATGAGAGAATATGGTTCTAATCATGCTGCTTTTCATTCTTTTTTTGTTTACCATATTCTCAGAAATGCATCTCTGCCAAATAAAGACTCAGCAAACCCTTTGGTTCCATAATTGATTCTGGGGCAATTCCCTTTACTGATAGGAAAACAGGATTTTTAAAAAATTAAATTCTTTATTTAAATTCAATTTAGTTAACATATAGCATATTATTAATTTCATGGTAGGGGCACTTGGGTGGCTTACTAGGTTAAATGTCTGCCTTCGGCTCAGGTCATGATCCCTGATCAGTGGGGAGTCTGCTTCTCCTTCTCCCCCTGTCCCTCCCCTGCTTGTGGTCTTTCTCTCTCTCTTTCTCAAATAAAATATTTTTTTTTTTAAGATTTTATTTATTTATTTGACAGAGAGAGACACGGCAAGAGAGGGAACAGAAGCAGGGGGAGTGGGAGCGGGAGAAGCAGGCTTCCTGCTGAGCAGGGAGCCTGATGCGGGACTTGATCCTAGGACCCTGGGATTATGACCTGAGCCGAAGATAGACAGTTGACGACTGAGCCACCCAGGCACCCCATAAGTAAAATCTTAAAAAAAAAAAATTAAGTGGTAGCGTTTAGTGATCCTTCACCTGCATATAACACTAACATCAAATGACCTCCTTAATGACCATCACCCAATTGTCCTTTCCACCCCCTGCCCCAGCAACCTTCAGTTTGTTTCCTAGAGTTTAGTGTCTCTTACGGTTTGCCTCCCTATTTTCATCTTATTTTTCCTTCCCGTCTGCTATGTTTATCTGTTTTGTTTCTTAAATTCAACGTATGAGTGAAATCATATGGTATTTGTCTTTTTCTAACTGACTGATTTTGCTTAGCATAACACCCTCTGTTCTGTCCACATCCTTGCAAATGGCAAGATTTCGTTCTTTTTTGATGGCTGAGTGATATTCCATTGCAGGTGTGTGTGTGTGTGCGTGTGTGTGTATACACACACGCACACACACACACACACACGCACACACACTACATCTATTTTATCCATTCATCTGTCGAGGGACATCTGGGTTCGTTCCATAGTTTGCCTATTGTGGGCATTACTGCTATAAACATTGGCATGTGTGTACCCCTTCGAATCACTATGTTTGTATTCTTTGGGTAAATAGCTAGTAGTGCAATTTCTGGGTCGTAGGGTAGCTCCAGTTTCAACTTTTTAAGGAACCTCTATACTGGGAAGACAGGATTTTAGAAAATAGATTGAGAGTTTTGCAACTAGAAAAAACCTATTCTCTTTTCCCCGTATCTTTTAATTTGTGGTTTTACCATTTTGAAAATTACGTAAGTTATAACAGAAGAAAAATAGTAAAGTCACTAACTCTGTCATCCAAAAATCATGAATAAACTTGTTATGGTGCTACACATATAGTTTTGCAAAATGGAATCAAAGCAAATGTAACATTTATTGCTTTCGAAATGAATGAATTTCCTTTCTAGAGGGTTATGAGAGACTGCTAATCTGTTGACATTTGTATAAGTTTATTTATTTATTTATTTTTAAAGATTTTATTTATTTATTTGACAGAGATCACAAGTAGACAGAGAGGCAGGCAGAGAGAGAGGAGGAAGCAGGCTCCCCGCTGAGCAGAGATCCTGAGTCGGGGCTCGATGCCAGGACCCTGAGATCATGACCTGAGCCAAAGGCAGAAGCTTTAGCCCACTGAGCCACCCAGGCACCCCATGTATAAGTCTCTTTAGATACATTGTATAGAATAGAAATGTTTTCCCCCCTGCCTTAGAAATAGGATTTTAATAGTTTTTAAAAAATGATTTTTCTGGTGGTGCCTGGTTGGCTGAGTCGGTGGAGTGTGACTCTTGGTCTCGGGGTTGTGAGTTCAAGCTCCATGTTGGGTGTAGAGATTACTTTAAAAAAAAAAATCTTCGGAAAAAATGATTTGTTTCCCTGGGTTTTCAAATGAACATTGATGCAGTTGGCATTCTTTTCTTTACCTTTTCAGTCTTTAAGGGTGGCTTTTGCTTGTTGATAAAGAATTGGGTTAGATCTGGTGGATACTGAAGTCTGGACAGATTGTATGAGGCATTACTATTCTAGGGCTAGGAGCACATCTAATCTACATTCTCTCATCCTGGCAGTGTCTCACCTTGTGTTGTGTTCTTACTGGATGATATCCCTGGGTAAACTCAAGCATTCATGAACATGGTAAAGAGTGCCCACCTGACAAATCTTGAGTGATAGGTTTCAAAAAAAACCCTCCCAGCATGAGGAAGCATCTTGAAAGCTGCTTATCTTCCCTATCTTTCTTAGAAAGAAAAGCTTTCACTCAGAAAAACTTTCACTCCAGTCTGGTCTAGTGTACTTTTAAACACCAATATGCAATGTTTTTGACCAAGCAGAGTATCTTTTTTAAAGCATATCTGAGGCATCTAATGGGCTAAAATGAAATTGTCCATTAACCCAGTTTTAAAATTCAGGCACAATTTTTAACCTATTTCCAAATGTTTAAAGTCATTTGGAAAAAGTGCGGAAGATGCTTTTTTTCAGTTCTGTAAATTGAAAAACACTTTGTTCTGTTAGATTTTTTTTTTTCCTGTTCGATTATTATTTGGGGAATAAAAGGCAGGTTCAAGTAATTTTTTTCTATTTAAATAATAAAATTTAAAATATAAAACTAAATGCTTGAGGAAATAATTGGAAAATTTTCCAAAGACTACTTCATACTTAAAATCTTTTTTCTTTTTGAAACTTGTAGCCAGCAATATCCTAGTTAATTGATTAGTTCAGTTTAAACTTTTCCATGATTGTTACATATTATTGAAGTGTAAAAAAAGGAATTTATATTTTTCAGGATGTTGAAATTCTTGAAACATAAATCCATCTAGTCAGTGTAAGCAATGATAAGTTGCTCTTCAGAAGACCACCTACATGACTTGAATGCAGTTGGTTTTGTATTAGTAACCCAGTGAAATCACCTCAGGCATTAGTAGAATAATAACAACAAAATTGAAGTTTGAGTTTCGAAAGTTTTTAAAATTTTTCTTTCCTGATCGATTCAGAAGTAAGTATCTCCTTGGGAACTAAGGCAGCAGAGGATTCTAGTTTTTTCTTTCAAGTGGCTTTGCCCAGGATTTTTGCTTATACTGACCCTGGGCTTCACTGTGGGCTTGTTGAGATGCTGGTATGGCTTCTACCCTAAAGAAAGGTTTGCTTCTGAGAAATAAACCAATCAGCCATTTAGAAACAGCATGTTTTGCCTTTTCTTTGTAAAGCCTGTAAGCAGTTTTGACCTGCTTTTGACATTAATTTATTTGAATTTTTATTTGAACAGTACTCATCGTCTACTAAAATATGTTAGGCTCTGAGCTAGATTCTCAGTATGTTTACAGTTTGTGATAACAGGAAACATGTCTATTAAGATGTTAGTTATAAAACAAAGGGATGTAAAATTATATATGCAGTATGGTTTAAAAGTGTATTTAGAAAAAAGACTAGAAGTAAGTAAAAATACTATTTAGATTCTTCTCTTTTATTTTTTGATGCATGTTTATTATAAAAATTTTGGACATATAAATATATATACATATGTGTGTATGTGTCTTTTAATTTGTTCCCATACAACCTTCAGTTCACATATGTATTGCTGAGATTGGAGAATTTTTAATTTGCGATAGACTTTCACCTCAAAGACAATGGCTTAGTGGCCCTTGGGTGGCTCACTTGATTAATAAGCATCTGCTTTCGGCTCAGGTCATGATCCCAGGGCCGGGGATCGAGCCCTGCATTGGGCTCCCTGCTCAGCGGAGGCCTGCTTCTCCTTCTCCCTCTGCTGCTTCCCCTGCTTGTACTTTCTGGCTCACTCTCTGTCAAATAAATGCCATCCATTTGTATCTATGAGTTAATAAGCTTTTAGCACATAACATTGTGCTGGGAGTGATTTTTTAAAAAAAAGGTTTAAGATATAACCTCTGCCTTGCAGGACCTTCTAATCTGGTGGAGGAGAGTGTCTAAATTGTAACAAACATAATCTATAAAGCAGTCAGAATAACATTGCTAGGCAGGATGCAATTAAATGCCAAAATTTGCACTAAGGACTATCAGAGTTCAGATTAAAGGAGATTCATCTGAAGCTGAAGTACTGGAAAGGCCCATTGGTAGAATTGAAACTTTAAGTGCATCTTTAATAGTAGGTAGTACTCGGAGGAGGATAAAATACACAGAATAAATGTGGATTTAACTTTACTTTATCCCCACCTGGCTAATGCATTCTTTTTAAAGGATTGCTCAGTGTTCAGTTTCTTTCTTATAGAAAAAAAATCCACAGCTACAATTACAACAACAAAGTTGTTAGTTATAGGGGCCGAACTGGGAAAGCACAGTAGAGGAGGAGCATTCTGGTCTGAGGGGAGAAGAACCACTTGAGGTTGGAGGGCTGGGGGAAGCAAGCCAAAAATAACCACAAGGAGAGCCTTGCTTTGAACATGGGAATATTTGGAATATCTTTGTGAGCCTGGCTGATTTTCCTTGCAGGGGACATTATTAAAGATATTACAGAGTATATGTATTTGAGTATTTTCTATTAAAATATTGATGTGTAAATATCTTGGGCACAATATAATTTTTTACTTATTGGAAAATATTGAATTGATAAAGATAACTCTGAACTTTCTAAAAGATGACTTAATTGGTTGTATTTTTTGTTGATTTCATTTAAAACAATGTGCTTCTTAAAAATTCATGGCCAAGAATAGAACTTAGCAATACTCCAAAGTATTTTCCATCTTAGACTTTTGGGGGGTGGGTGGGGTCATAAATGTCCAGGTAGATGTTGGTGCTCTAGTTTTTATGTCTGCCTTGTAAAATAAATTTAAACAGATTGGAAATTCCTTAAACTGGAAAACTGTTAGGGAAAGCCATTTCAAAGATATATGAATCCCTTTATCATTTTAAAAGAGTAGTTTCTTTTAGAAATAAGTTATTCTTTTCAGTAGTGAATGCCTCACCTCAAGCAAAAATAGATTTAAAACTTTGTATAGTGAGTAGTCTTAAAAATGGAGCATACACCCCTGAAACAAATAATACCTTGTATGTTAAAAAAATGGAGCATGTATTTCTAAGTTTTGAGTAGACTTAGAGTTAATGCATGTTTCAGTTCTTCTAGAAGTAAAGGGAAAAATGAATGAGGATCAAATGTGAGAGTATTTAAATGATTGTCAAGATTTTCTGGCCCATTGATATTGAACCTCTTTAGTTCTGGACTTTAATTTGTGCCTGGTGCTGCCCTGGTGCTGTGCAGGGAACTCACTGCATCCCTTCATTCAGTTTCTCTAATTATCCCCACTTCCTGGGGAGCTTGCTTAGAACTGGGCATGAGTGCTTGTTAGGAAAATATTGGGTTACTCTGGCTACATGTAACAGGGTAGTTTTTGATATAAGATTTATATGTAGACGAACTGAATAGGGGACCAACGTTGTTTGCAGGGATTTTATTTAATCAAATTGGTAGGGAATATTATGGAAGTTATCTGGCTAGACAACGATTAGGCTTGTAATAAAATGAAAGTCATGGTTAATAGAGTTCCTGAGCTGATATGTTACACTATTCTTTTTTCAGTGCACTTTCAAAAAAGAGCTCTACCTAAATGATAAGGGAAATAATCATATTCGCAATGTTGTGTATATTCACAAATGATGGGAGTTCTTTTCGCTAGGAGCATCAGTTAATGCAGAGATTTGTCTCTTCAGGTTCATGTGAAAATGGCGGACGAGGCTGTCTGTGTTGGCCCAGCTCCCACGAGTAAAAGCTACCTCAACATGGATGCCATCATGGAAGCCATTAAGAAAACCAGGGCCCAAGCTGTGAGTCTGAATGAATCTATCTGCCGCAGCTGTTTCATATATAGTGAGCAGAAAGCTAGAGTTTGTATTCAGAAAAAAAAAAAAAAAAGAATGATTGAAAATGCTGTTGAAGTTAGTTCACGTCACATGAGTTAAATGTGGCCGAATTCGCTACTGGAAATCAAAGGCTTTGTAGCATCTGGCAGTGTTGGTCGCTGATCCTGCAGGTGGCTGTTGGATTCAGCTTTCACACCAGGGAGCAGTTTCAGTTCATTTCCAAATTTGTTAGGAAAAAAAAAAAGAAAAATCCCAATTAGTTTTGAATATTAACCCTTTCAGTGCAATAAGAACATTAAAAAAATCTGTATTATAAATAGGATCCAAAAGATACTTGTTTAAATTGTTTTAATCATTTAAAAATTACGTATACCTGGTTGCACTTCCAGAAATAAAAACTATGCAATTGGTAATTATTTTAGTTTGATAATGTCAGTAGAATACACTTAATGTACATGGAGAAATCAATAATTCTTCTCCATCTCCAATTCTATTTGAATGGGGTGGAATCCAGGGAAAAAACTCGTTTCTGACATTGGGGTGTGTGTGTGTGTGTGTGTGTGTTTTAGATCAGAGAACTAATTATATATAATGTTGCAAACTATGCAGTTATCTCTGAAATTGGATGGAAACAGCCAACACCAGCAATTAGCCTGGAGTGCTTCAATTAGTGTTCACATGTCTTGTGAAAGAAATGTTTTAGTGAGATACATGTTTAAATAAATAACTGAATTCATGAACCCATATTATGGATGTTTACAGTTTATTACCAGAGTTAATGAAGGTAAAGCTTTTAACCTTTTAACGATAGCTTGTCAGAATACAATCTTTCGTTAAATGTTTCTATAAAATGCAATTGGTGGAGTGAAACTCTTTTCCTGTGATGCAGTTGTTTAAATTCTGTATCAGGTTCATAAAACTTAGTCATTTAAAAATCTCAGATGTGTAGCTACTTCTAGATTATGATATTGGCTTCTTGCAAAATTTGGCTTTCCTTACAGTAGAACTGTTTTCCTGGAAATATGTTCAATCTTGAGTGATAATAGAGGGCTAAATTTGTTCGACCAGTGTGATAGGCCAGGATGATAGAACTTAAATGATAGCAACATGGCTTTTGATAGAGGATAGCATAAAGTGGTTGTGAATGGTTAAGTGGGCCAACGAGGGAAAGAAATGTTAGCATGTTAGCAGAAAAAAATTCAGTGTACGAAGAAAAAGTAAAACCAGATTTCAACTTCAGTTTTGACAAAAACTGCTCATTGGGTGGCTGAGTATATTCATGTTGTCAGGAATAAAATATGTTAGTTGGCTTAGCCAGGTTTTTGGAAAGCAGCATTTCCCGGGACTGTAAAGAAAGGGAAATTAGGAATGTTTCATCTGTCTCACAAATGGTTTCTTTTAACCTTGTTCTTTGACCCACAGCCATTGGAAAATCTCCCACGCTTGTGGCCAAAATTAGCGTCAGAAAAAGTAGGGAGAGTTCAGGTTGTGTTGAAATAGATAGATGTATGTAGGTGGATAGGCAGATTTGTAGGTCAATGGTCCTGATTATGGTTAGGACAAATTAGTGCACTCTCTGTGTTGCTTATAAAGGTTTTGTGATAATGATAAAATTGAAAGTGCTTTTTTGTTTTCGTTTCTAAGGTACATCCAGGTTATGGATTCCTTTCAGAAAACAAAGAATTTGCCAAGTATCTGGTAAGTGTGTAATGAACCAGAATCTGTTAACTTGTATTATGAAAATATTACGAGAAGTTCTTATATTTCAGAAAAACTGTATAATGGTGTTACTTTTGTAAATGTGGGTAGTGATGAATTACAGATTTTAAAAAAAATTTTTATTTACTTGAGAGAGAGCAGAGAACTTGGGGGACAGTGGGAGAGGGAGAAGCAGACTCCCCGCTGAGCAGGGAGCCTGACAAGATGCTCATCCCAAGACCCTGGGATCATGACCTGAGCTGAAGGCTGGTGCTTAACCCACTGAACCACCTAGGTGTCCCTGAATTACTGAATTGTAATTGACTTGTCAATTCCTTGAAAATTATTTGTGAAAAGCGAAGAGTTTTTATTCTGTAACCCAGGTCTTGGTTTAAAGATTAAAAGTGGAAAAGTTATAAAATTATCTTTATACCTAGTGAATGATACCAAGTTTGTTATATACTATATGGACTTTTTAAAAATTCAACTCTTGAGTGCCTGGGTGGCTCAGTCGGTTAAGGGTCTGCCTTCAGGTTAGGTCCTGAGGTTCTGGGATCAAGTTGTGCATGAGACTCGTTGCTCAGCGGGGAGCCTGCTTCTCCCTCTCTCACTTTCCCTGCTTGTGCCATCTCTCCCTTTCTCTGTCAAATATATAAAATCTTTAAAAAATATAAAAATAAAAATTAACTCTTCAGTAGCTAACTATGTTAGGGAGTCCAATGATTAATTATTATACAAGAACATTATTTCTCTTTGCATATTGTGGCATTTAAGATCAAATCTTATTACCTTCTCTATTTTGGGAAAAGATTTATGTATGATCTGAGTCTCTTTCAGATATTATCACCCTGACTGGGTGAATTGAACTGATTTCCCAGGTGTATTTATAAATACATTCAAGATGTTACTGAAACTTTAGTTTTCAGGTGCTAAAATAAGATTTTTTGAATGCTTCCAGGATCTGATTTCAGTTATCCCAGGTGGTATCTTAATTTATTATTCTAATATGTTATACTTTGTTTCTGTGAAATGCTTATGTTTCGTTCTTTCACAGATTCAAAATTATTTATGAATGTACTTTTCTAGATGACATTGTCGCTTAAAATCCATAAATTTAATTTGGACAATTTTTAAGAACCAAGAGTTCTAGTTTAGAATGATCTATTTTAACCTATTGAAAGATTAAAAACTGGGGCCTAAAGATTAAACTGAGGCCTACAGAAATTGTGATATAAGGTGACGTAGGTAGCTAATGTAACAACTGCCTGGAGAAGTCAGATTAGGTGGAAGCAGCCAAAGGTCCAGATTTACCAGGTTGTGTAACCACATTTTCATATTGACATTCTTTTTCGTTATATTCTTGTTTGAAATTTTGGCTGAGTTCTGTCGTTATGTCAGAAAGTGATTTGAATATAACATATACGAATGTGCCTGTACAATATAATGTACTAAATTTAAGTTATATAGATGAGACATCTCTAAACCGTGGCCCATGGGCCAAATGCAGCCTGCCACCTGTTTTTTGTAAGTTAAATTTTATTGGCACAAAGTCAAGCTCATTCACTTATCTGTTGTCTGTGTGTGCTTTTGCTCTGTGACAGCAGAATTGTGTAGCTATAGCAGAGACCGAATAACCTGCAAAGCCTAAAATATTACTGTGTGGCCCTTTGTAGTAAAAATTTACCAATTCCTGATATAGATGAATATTTGAGTCTCAGAGAAGTTAAAGGACATGGCCATTATGTTCATTCATGAATTCATTTAATCATTAAAAAAATGGTCATTTGGTATCTATGTTTAAGGTATTTGAGAAAGATATAAAAATGAATCAGATGTGTGTCCTGCTCATGAGGAGTTCACAGTCAAGTCAAATACAAGTACACAAATGACTTCAGGGAAGAAAATATTAGGAAGAAGTTCACATTCTCCTTAAATGAAGATTCTTTCCATCAGGGGTTTCATGTTAGAAGAGTGTAGAATATGTGAATGACTACCTTCCTTTCTCATGAATTTTCTTTCTGATCTCCTCTCCTCCATTTCCCTTTCAAGTCCAGAATTGTATATAACTCTGATTTTATCTATGTGGGCTATAATCTTGGTAACTCAGAGGTGTTTTGTGCATGACTGTTGAAATTTATTTATATATGGCTTAAGAATGTTGAGAAATAGGAGGGGGGCTGGGTGGCTTAGTTAAGCATCTGATTCTTGATTTTGGCTTGGGTCACGATCTCTGGCTTGTGAGACTGAGCCCTGCCTCCAGCTCCCAGCCTGGCATGGAGCCTGCTTAAGATTCTCCCTCTCTCTCTCTTTCTGCCGCTCTCTCTCTCTTTCTGCCGCTCTCTCTCCCCCCTTCTCCCTTTGCCGCCACCATTCCTCTCCCCTCTCCCCCTTCATGCTTTCTCTCTCTCTTAAAAAAAATTTTTTTTTGAGAAATGTTACTATTAGTATATTTTGTAGATAGTTTTTTTTTTTTTTTTGAGATTTTATTTATTCATTTGACAGAGAGCGAGAGATCACAAGTAGGCAGAGAGGCAGGCAGAGAGAGAAGGGTCAGCAGGCTCCCTGCTGAGCAGAGAGTCCGATTCAGGACTCGATGCCAGGACCCTGAGATCCCGACCTGAGCCGAAGGCAGAGGCCTTAACCCACCGAGCTACCCAGGCGCCCCTGTAGATACAGTTTTAACTACATATGTTTCCTTAACATCTTGGACACAGATCTCTGATTTTATTATGTTAAAATTAAAAATTTTCGGGAACATAAAATCTTAAATTTAAGTCACATGTATACATTGAAGGGAAGGTTTCCTTCATCTGTGCAACTCTGACCCCAACCCCCGTAATTCCCTGGAGGCTGCCACTGTGCCACTGCAACTGTGTTTATATCCATCTGGAGCGAGTGAGTGTGTGGGTTCGAATTTTGCTATAGATTTGTTATGTACGGTACTCTTATTTGCCGAAGTAGGATTTTGTTTATAAGAAAAGAAGTGGCACAGGATATTTCTTGCCTTCCCCCAGGCTCTTAAAAATAGGTGTGGAATATCAACCTTCAGATAACACTAGCATTGTTCTTATTTTATCTTCCTGACAATCTGTGATGTATTATCACCCTTGGTTTTTTTTTTTCCCCCAGACAAAATATATTTTATTAATTTTTTTCCTTTTTTTTATGTTTAACTTTTTTTTTTTTATTAACACATAATGTATTATTTGCCCCAGGGTACATGTCTGTGAATCATCAGGCTTACACATTTCACAACACTTACCATAGCACATACCAATGTCCATAACCCAGCCACCCTATCCCTACCCGCCCCTACCTCCCAGCCACCCTGTTTGTTTCGTGAGTTTAGGAGTCTCTTATGGTTTGTCTCCTTCCTGATCCCCTCTTGTTTCATTTCCCTCTCCCACCCCCCACAGCCCCCCACCCTGCCTCTCGAATTCTTCATATCAGAGAGATCATATGATAATTGTCTTTCTCTGATTGACTTACTTCGCTTAGCATAATACCCTCCAGTTCCATCCACGTCGTTGCAAATGGCAA